>CM066220.1:9178093-9224603 GCA_033675125.1 Athetis lepigone | reverse complement strand
CGAGCCTCTCCCAGCTGGTCACAGAGCCGACTCATTTCACAGATACGAGTGAGACTCTGATCGACCTACTATGCACGGACCTAAAGGCAAAATACACGACAGTGGAAGCTTTCGGCTCGATTACTGGACACTCTATTATTGTCAGTGAGTTAACATTCAACGAGATAAATTGCACCATTGTAATAAAATTTAGGCCTTTAAAAGATATTTGTAGGGACAGTTTTTTCTAGGGATTTGTTGAAATTAAATGTAGAACGGGCTTCTGAATTTGATAACGTTAATGATATGGTCGACTATTTTAATAATTGCTTATTAACATTGTTTGATGTTCACGCACCAATAAAAACTTGTATAATTAAGGAACAATCGCATCCTTGGATTACAGACACTATAAAACTCATGATGGCTTTACGAGATAAAGCATTAGCTGTATATAGGAAAACTAAAAATGAGCAAAAAAAAGGATACTATAAACAGTTAAAGTCTTTGGTAGAAAGCTCTCTCTATCATGAAAAAGTAGCATACTTTAGGCACAACATAAATAACAATATAAAAAATCCTAAATTGCTATGAAGAACATTAAGTCCACTTTTGTACCTTCAAAGCAAAGACAAGACCTCCCTCACATTTAGAAACCCCGAGCTAATAAATAACACATTTTTGAACGTTCCAGGCAACCCGATTGCTTGCACGTCGCTTATAACTTTCTATGAGTCGAACAGATATAGCGGAGCAATATTCACTCTTACCCCGGTGGACCAAAACGATGTCTCGCGAATTATTACTGAGCTCAAGTCCAACGCGGAAGGTTACGACCAGATAACCTTGAGTATGCTTACCCTGACCTTACCCCATACATTACCAACTATAACCAATATAATTAATTACTCCATATGGACATCGGAGTTTCCAAATCAATGGAAAATTGCTATAGTCAGACCCATACCCAAGTGTTCCAACCCTATTGAAGTTAAAGACCTAAGGCCAATAAGTATTCTGCCCTGTCTGTCAAAGGTAATGGAGAGGGTAGTATGCCGTCAATTGACTCAGTTTTTGGAAGAAAACCAGTTGCTGCCTGACTTGCAATCTGGTTTCAGGAAGCAGCGGAGTACTTCCACGGCATTGCTGGACGTTACCGACAACATTCTGACAGCACAAGATAAAGGCATGTGTACACGGTGGTGCTTCTTGATTTTTCACGTGCATTCGACTGTATAAATGTGTCATTGCTAATTTCAAATTGAAGTACTACGGGTTTGACGATAATGCAATACAGTGGTTCCAAAGCTACCTAGGTAACAGAAAGCAACTTGTGCAATTACGTTTGGCGGACGGTAATACCTTGACTTCGGACCTTTCTGCAATAGAGAGAGGGGTTCCCCAGGGATCAATTTTGGGCCCGATTATTTTTATTATTTACTGTGCAGACGTAATAAAATGCCTACAGAAATGCAAGTACCACATTTATGCAGATGATGTACAACTGTATTTGTCTTATAAACCTGAGGACTACGAATCAGCTATTAAGGATATCAACGATGATCTTGACAGAATTTCCACCTGGGCGGATGAGAATTGTTTGTCGTTAAACCCAATAAAAACAAAATACATGTTGTTTGGTACGAAACAGCAGTTAAAGAAGCTGCCTGCAAGCCTAAGTTTAACACTTATGGGTGAACCTGTTGAGCGAGTTGATGAGGCGCGAAACCTCGGACTGCGTATGGACAGCAGCCTTAGATATGAGAAACACGTTGCGGACTCCGTTAAAAATTGCTTTTATCGCCTGAAATTGCTGTATAAAATGAGACCCTTTCTGTCGGAGAAGCTCCGCGAGCAGTTAGTCGAAACCCTTGTTCTATCTAAACTGAATTACGCTGACACGGTTTACGGCCCCCGCTTGCTGGCTCGCACCGACAGACTTGTACAGAGAGTCCAAAACGCTTGCGCTCGTTTCTGTTATGCAGTTCCCCCTAGAAGTCATGTCACCCCTGTTCTTAACAAACACTTTATTCTTAAAATGAAGTTCAAGGCGAAAGTTACATCTAGCCTGCCTCCTTTTTGGGTCGTCAAGACTAAGACACCGAGGTACTTGTACGACAAGCTCAGCTGGATAACTAGTAGACGGGAATGCGCGCCCAGGCGTTGTGCACAGCAACTCTCAACGCAGCACCATAGAACAGCAGCATTCAGAGGCAGTTTCCGATACGCTGCATCTAAGGTATGGAATAATATTCCGCCACCATTGAGAGACCTAGGCACAATCCATACGTTTAGAACGCGTTTACGACAGTATTTGATAGAAGCGCAAAGGAAACTGGATATGGTCACTCTTAACGTCTCACTAATATAAACTGTTTCGTTCACAAGGCACCTAGTTAAATAAGTTGCACAAAAATATAAAAATTGCTTAAACATAGCTACGGCATGTGGGTAACGAAGACTCCTTGGGCACCGTTGTCTGGTCACCTCGTTGTCTCCGCGACCCGACGTGCACATATCGTCCGCGACATGTGCGTTCCCGCGTACTTGGGAGACCTGTGGGATAAAACACATTTCTTAGTACAAAATGTAATAGTTGTATTACTGTATTTTAAGTTCACTTAATTTCATGTTAACTTACCCTTTGTGACTGGCCTACTTGTATCCAGTACTTGCATTCCGTATTACTCGTCCGTCCGTCGCTACTCCTTATGGTTACATTTTTATTTTGCTTTCAGTCATCGTAACCCGCAACTAAAAATATAATATATATTTAAATATATACACTACCTACATTGGAGTCATTTTAATAGTTATTGCTAAAAATAAAAGACACTGACCTTATCTATACCTACACAACACTATAATTCACTTTACTGATAATATAAAATATTTATTCTTTATTACATCGTATCACATTTTTTTTTCCTTTTTCTCTTTTCATTCTGAAGTACCCGAAGTTAATGTAAATATAAAATTTCGTCCATAGATATTTTGCGCTGTTTGCACTTCGTCCGTTGCGCTTAGCTGCCCTAGGCATAATAGATTGCACTACTCGCAAGCATGTCGGTGGGATGAAGCTGAGTCGCCTCAAACCGGTTTTATGTTGTGCGCATGATTGATTGACTTGTTATACATATCGACGGTTAAAAGGCAATAGGGGATAAGCGACATTTTGGTCAAAAATGAGTTAAATATGCCATCCTACGTATTTTTTTTTCTCTTTCGAATGCGCCTACTCCCATGGCTCTACGATGTCATTTTTGGCGTTTATGCCCTAGCAAAAAATTGTAATTTACTAGTATTACTTTTCGCAACCGACAAAAAATCAGATCATTTTTGGTTCAAAGGTGCTTGTACCCCTACAAAAATGATTTATTTTGGGATTATTGTCGGTAATGCTTTTTTACTTCATAAGGGTGTAAAGCTTTTGGTTGGTTAAGCCTTTTAAGCTTTTCCCTCAAATAGTACAAATGTTGTTTATCGCCTACTTCCATTTCGTAATTTAACATAGCCATGGCGCTTGTACCCTATATACAAAATTCATTTTCTTATTAGTCTGTCGGTTAAATCCTATTACCATTCAGTACTTTATGACAGCTACGTAGGTTATGCCCTATTACCTACATTTATTTTAATATCACACTGTTGGTTATACCTTACTACCGTTTACAATATAAAATGAATTAGGTATCATGGTGTCGATTATAACCTGTATCAGAATACTCACTGAAACGGAACCCTAAGAGTAAGGACCCAGTCTTTTTTATGTAAATCTACTCCCTAATACTTATAAGGTTCTTTACCCTATTTTACGAGTTAATAATACCCATTTTATCCTTTATCCTGATGATTCATTATTTTTAGGGTGTCATTTCATCCATATTTCTTTAGACTCACGCAATGCTAAATGTTGATTATCCTTCTTTGCCGTTGAATTCAAGTGACATTGAGTGTCACTAACGTCTTATATCCTAGTATTGTTTTGAAAGCCGAGTGTAACTTGTACTCTATTATCTTTTATACATCCACTGTTTAAAGTACCTTATCCTTCTTTTCCTATAACACTTATTGTACTGTCTAGTCTCATATACGTTTTTACTTTGCGATGTGAGAAATCGGTATGTCGCTTATGCCATACTTCCTCATTGAAAAATTAAGAGCTATGGTTATAAGCGACAAAAACCACCTTAAATAATGTTAAATCATTAAAACTAAAAATACCAGTAACTGCTCCAATTTTTTCTGAAATTATAACTGATTTAATTTTCACGATATCTAAATAAATGACAAAAAAACGACAGTTTTTCTAAAAATTAAAACTTTAAATGGCTTTCCTGAACATTTTACTTTTTGTCGCTTATTCCCTATTGCCTTTTAACCGTCGATATCTACTATACAAATATTATTTCTATTAATTTTATGACACTGAACGTAAATTTATTTATTTTTTTCTTACTTACTGCACATAAACAAACACTGTACATCTTACTTTTACAACCGTTCACTTGATTTAGGGTTCAGTTGAAAACCAGCGTCAGGCAACGTAGTTGTCTGGCATTTTGCTGAACTGGACCTATTTGGCACAACCGCGAGACACGCAGTTTTTATTCTTTTTTATTTTTTTTTTATTCCTTTATCATTGTTTTTTTTGTAACATTTGGTTTTCTGCTCTGTATCTGTCTATATGTGTGCCAAATAAATATATTTCTTTCTTCTTTCTTTCTTTCTTTCTTTCTTAGATTTGGGATGTTGGGTTAAAAAATCTTGTAGTGCACAAACGCCTTCAACTTTCGACGACCATCCGACAGCCGGCTGTCGCACTGCTATTGTCTTTCTATTGTGTCTCAAATCACGTGTGTTCGAAAGGTAGCTAGCGTAGTGATGTGAATGACGTCAGCACAACGGGAGTTTACCGAGCAAACACAGTCATCGTATTTACTAACTAGCTGCTGCCCGCGGCTTTACTCGTGTAGATTTCACAGATCATCAATCAATCAATTATTAAATTATTTGTAAAACATAAAAAAAAAATACATAACTACATAGATAAAATCGGTGCTATGTTTTGTCTATGGTAAGACTTACAAATATATGTTAAAAACAAAATAAACAAGATTGGTACAGTTTGATGAAATTAGATAATGGTGCCGATTCTCTTATTCACAAACTTACGTAAATTTAAGTTAGTGCATCTTTCTCTTTCCATTTAATTAAGAGAAGAACAGACAATAAAATGTTAGTTAAGCCCTGTCAAATTAAAACGATCCATAGATAATTTTGTCGCGATTAAAAACATGGCGACTATAAATACGTCGATTTACTTCGGGCGCTGTCTTATTTGACAGGATGGAGGTAATGGGTACGAATCCGGGCAAGTACCAATGTGACTTTTTCAATTCATATGTACTTTCTAAAGTTTATCTTGGACATCACTGACATCCTGTGCCTCGGAAAGCACGTAAAGCCGTTGGTCCTGGTTGTCATTCGTAGAACTTTGACAGTCGTGCAGTCGTGTCGTACAGTCGACTAAGAGGTATCGTGTCGCCCAGTTACTGGGTTGTGGAGGTCTGATAGGCAGTCGCTTCACGTAAAACACTGGTATCCAGCTGAATCCAGTTAGGCTGGAAGCCGACCCCAACATAGTTGGGAAATGGCTAGGGAGATGATAGGAAAAGGACAGAGGATGCATATTAGGTTAGTCCTGTCTATTGATGAACAGATTTGACTTCGTTATGATTTTATTATACGTATAGATTAATGCCCTTACTAATAATCACTGTGTAAAGTTATGCAATGAATAAAGCCTGTGTAACCATACATTTTTTGACGTATAAACCTGTCATAACTTTATGCAGCGTTTATTAGTAAGGCGCTAATAGTTAAATTCAATTCAATGTTTATTTGCGTTGTTCGCTCGTTCGTTGAGTTGATCATTCAGAAGACATATTAATAACACTTATGAATTAATTGCATACTTATCAGAATCTTATCTAAGTTTAACCTTTGTTAATGAAACTACATAGATGTTATAATCTAATCACAACATAGTATAAAACTAAGTCTATTTCCGATGTCTGTGTGTCCCTATGTATGCTTAGTTCTCTATATCTACTCAACGGATTTTGATGCGGTTTTTTAATAGATATACCCCCGAATAATCAAACGTCACTTAATTTTCAGACGCTCCTAAATCTGCTGCTGTTCTTCCTTTATCTTTTTTTTTGGTGAGTATAAAATCATCCAATGACTGCTCCCGTCCTTCGTGTCAGACTCTTACTGACTAAAACCCACTCATGTTCCTTCGATTGCCCTTTATGTTCCAGGGTCACGGTAACTATTATAAACATTCCGCAACCCCGGCAGGCGTTGGCCCTGTTGGGCCCCTTCCTGTGCTGACTCCTTCTCTTTGAGGCGCGCGTGGAACACTAACGCGCCGTCGACGCGGTCCTGGTCCTAGCCGGGCGGCGAGCTACCCATCGCTCGCCATCCGCAGAACCGCGCCTACGGTGACCGGTAGTCGTCTTGCGACTCTCGACGTCTTCGCCTGGGTCTTAATCCGGGGCGAGAGGCTCGTCGTTGCCTCTCGGGCGCCGCCGCTTCCTTCACTAGCATAACTGCTTCGCAGAAAGAGGCGACGGCATCCCATTCCGTCTCGCCCCGAAGCATGGCCTGGACCGGGCCAGCGCCGGGCGCGAGAGGTCACCGCCGCCGATCGCCTCTACGAGGACACGTCGATGACCCAAACATATTCCTTCGGTTGCCCTTTATGTTCCGGGCCGCAGCTTTCCATGGGGTTTGAATTCTGTGAAAATAACGGTTTTTCTCACTAGTATGCGTGTTTAATTTAATATATATAAACCTTTCGCTTTAATCTTTTTAATTTTAAGACACAAATCAGATCAATCAAATCTGTTGCTGTTTTTGTCACTCTAAAGGAATAAAGGAAGTATACGGCCCTCTAGGGCCAACGCCTGCCGGGGTTGCGTAATAGTTCTAATAGTTACCGCGGCCCCGGAACATAAAGCGCAATCGAAGGAACAAGGGTGGGTTTTAGTTAGTAAAAGTCTGACACTCTCTCCCGCCGTACCCAAGGCGGGAGAAGTCATTGAATGATTTCCCATCCTCTAAAAAACGGGTGAAACCACAGGGCAAAACTGGTTTATAATATTTCTGGGATGTTTCTTAATGATTTGTCATGTCTCTAGACTATGATCTCGTGTAAAGCATGGTCAAGTATATATCAATATCATATTCTGTTTAGTTGTTTTCCGGTTTTCAACAACAACGGACGTATAGTCCGTTACTTGTAATAAAAGAGCGGGTTTTAGTGACTAATTATGTTTAAAAAAACTATAGTTATTAGTTTATTTACACTGTGTGTGAGTGGGGATAACACATTTTCCGAGTTTTTTGATATACCTGAAGGTAAGCGTCTTAGTGATATTTATTTTGTTCGGGTTACATAATCAACATTGGTGCCGATTATCTTATTCACAAACTAACGTAAATTGAAGTTAAGTGCATCTTTCTCTCTCCATTTAATTAAGAAAAGGACAGAAGATAAAATATTAGTTAGGTCCTGTCAAATTAAGACACTCCATAGATAATTTAGACGCGATTGAAAAACATGGCGCTAATACACGTCAATTTTCTTCAGACGCTGTCTAATTTGACAGGATTAAACTAAAATGTATCTTCTGTCCTTTACTTTATGAAATGGAAAGAGCAAGACCCTAGTACTTAAGTTTGTGAACAAGAGAATCAGCACCATTGTTTTGTTTATTCTACACTAGCTTTCGCCCACGGCTGCACTCGCGAGAAGTTAGAAACTTTTATCTACTAATAGCGGATGTTTACTCTTTACAAAGAACACACTCTCCAAGATCATGTCTCTATACTTGAGCCAAATTCGATAAAGAATACAGGTAAACAAAAAAACTTTTTTCAAAAAAATAATAACCGCCTTCAAAAACTAAAAACCCAAAAATAACTAAAATTTCGGAAGTCGGTGGCAACACAAATTCAGATAAAATGACTGGCAGAAGAGAAGCTACCGACTTCCGAAATTTTAGTTATTTTTGGGTTTTTAGTTTTAGAAGGCGGTTATTATTTTTTTGAAAAAGTTTTTTATTTTTTACTTTTTAGTGTCGAGTCTATGTCTGACTGTGTATGACATCTTTCAAAGTAATTTATTTTCAAAATAAAACTACTTATAATCTTATAAAACGAAAAATAGAAATTGAAGTTACGCACATAATAATATCGTCAACGTATATTTCGTCGATTTTTTTTGTTCTTGGTGAATTTTTCGAGAAGCACTGAACCGATCGCCACAAAATTTATATGGGACCACCTCTGAATCATGACTTAGCAAACAAAAAAGAACCATCTAACTAAATCCGTTCACAATTGACGGAGATATCGCGTAACAAACATACAAAAAAAAATACAGACGAATTGAGAACCTCCTCCTTTTTGAAATCGGTTAAAAATATAGGGTTATCACAACTCACTTTTTACAAATCTTCTATTATTTACATGATTATCGCCTTTTTTACGCTATTTATGTCTTAAGAAATCCTATTGCAGCATATTTCACTATCACTCAAATAACATGCATATTACCCCGTTATTTCGAAAAACCAGCCACGGCTTGTCCTCTATTCTCTATTCTTTATCGAATTTGGCTCAAGTATAGTTGCTCGTTCCAAACAGTAGAGTTTCTGTGGAGATGAAAGAGCAAGAAACTCCATGAACACTCTTTTAAAATCAATAAATAGATTACAAAAATTTGGTTACATCATTTATTGTTCAATCTATGGTAGTACGTGAGCCGGGGTTGCGGAATAGCTCTAATAGTTACCGCGGCCCCGGAACATAAAAGGCAACCGAAGGACAAGGGTGGGTTTTCAGTAAAAGTCTGACACCCCCTCCCGCCCCGCGCAGAGCGGGAGAAGTCATTTGATGATTTCCCATCTTTAAAAAAAAAGGTAGTACGTGAGAACAATGTAGCAAGTCGTGCATGTTAAAAGAGGTATTGTAATAATCCGCACTAATATTATAAATGCGGAAGTAACTCTGTCTGTCTGTCTGTTCTTCACGCCTAAATCACTGAACCGATTTGAATTAAATTTGGTACAAATATAGTCTAGGACCCGAGAAAAGACAGGATAGTTTTCATCCCGGAAAAACCCCGGGAACGGGAATTAATACTCCACGCGGACGCGGACGAAGTCGCGGGCAAAAACTAGTAAAAAATTAACAAAACTGAAACATGCGAATCAAATTAAAAGGTTGCTTTTAAAATCCAACAAGAAACGGTTAACTTATCTCAGCAGTATCATAATGAGTAGGTAATTATTCCACAGGTTCAGATTGTTCCTGGAATGGTTTGGGCGGAAGATGTTCCAGCATACGGGACTGCCCGTCAGCTAGAGATGCCATTCTACGGAAAGAGCGTCCCCCAGTAAGTCAATTATCATCTCCCGTTCAGGACACGCGGTCCTGACGTCGAGAGTCGCAAGACGACTACCGGCCACCGTAGGCGCGGTTCTGCGGATGGCGAGCGATGGGTAGCTCGCCGCCCGGCTAGGGCCAGGACTGCGTCGACGGCGCGTTTTGTTCCACGCGCGCCTCAAAGAGAAGAAGTCAAGAAGGGGCCCAAAAGGGCCACGCCTGCCGGGGTTGCGGAATGTTTATAATAGTTACCGTGACCCTAGAACATAAAGGGCAATCGAAGAAACATGAGTGGGTTTTAGTCAGTAAAAGTCTGACACGCCCTCCCGCCGCACCCAGGACGGGAGCAGTCATTTGATGATTTCCCACTCACCAAAAAAAAAAAACATCTCCCTTTTTTTATCGTGGTCCAAAAAAAAAATAGATATATAGAATATTTTTTATTGTACACCTATATAGGACAAAAACAGTGAAGGTACACCAATAGGACAAAAACAGTATTTTTCGGGCGAATATACCCAAGCACATTTTAAAAAGTTGACATCTCGCCCAGCGGCAAGATTTTTCGTGGGCAGGACGTCCCATAACCCTTTTCAACGGAGGATGAGGGACTGTACACTCTGTTCCTTATGCCATCAAACTTCACCGTTCCATCCAGAAATAAAAGAAATTCGGGCTGCTTTCACATTTCGATAATTTTCGCCGTATTTAATAATAATAATAAATAAATTCTTTATTTCAGACCAGAGATCCATAGAAATGTGTTAGTAATTTCTTATCCTAATGTCAGTAGAAAACAGTTCTTAATATTATTTCTCAATTATTGACATGGACATCAGGACGCACATGTCTACTTGCCCAGTGTCTAATAAACGGCCCATCAATTTTGTCTGCCAGTGTAGCTAGTATACTGTTAGGACTGTCCCTGAATCGCCGCATCATGGATGCGCATCGCTTGCGTATGATGGCATAGAAGTCATCTACTCTGGCCTCCGCAAACATGCCAGACGCGCTACACCACCGAGGCAGTCCCAACAGCATCCTCAGCGCATTATTATATTGAACGCGCAGAGCGTTGTAAGCCTTCTGCGTATACTTTACCCACAAGCTGCACGGGTAAAACGACTGGCAATATGCTCTAAATAAGGTCAGTTTTACTTGTTTCGTGCATCGAGCAAACCTGCGGGCAAGCATGTTACATCTGGCTGCCAACGCTCTGCGCTCCCTATCAATATCCTGATCATCAGTCAGAGAATCCGTGACTACATGTCCAAGGTATTTAAATTGAGTGACAACTTTTAGAGAAGAATCTCGAAGCTTTACAGGTGGAATATAAGTAGGTGTATTATTTCGTACCTTAAACACAATTACTTCACTCTTAGTGGCGTTATACCTCAAGCCATGAGCCTCCGCATATCTCTCACAGACAGCCAGCAGTTTCCTGAGACCACAGATGTATGGGCTGAGCAGCACCATGTCATCGGCGTAACTGATATTGTTTACCAAATTACCATCTATCGAGCACCCAACCATGGTGCCGCTCAGCTCCCCCACCAACCGATCTATGTAAACATTAAACAGACTAGGTGAAGTTATGCCCCCCTGCCTCACTCCACATTCCAGCCCATAGGGGTCAGATTTGGTATCCGCCCACTTAACATAATTTTTCTGGTTCTCATACCAATGTTGGAATACATTAATTAACTCAGCCGGTAAGTCTGTGTCATCCGACAACTTTTGCCACAAAAATGCAATTTAAAACATGCCGCATCATGTAAACGCCGGATTCATTCAAAAAACTTTTGAAATACACAACCTCGTGTATGAGACACGAGTGTGTTGACCTCTGAGTCTTCAATAAGTGACGAAATCGACTTCGGAGGTCCCCAAGCAGTTTAATAAGTAACAGAAAAGGGGACCTACCGTATGTGACGTCAGCGTCTGACAGATCGAAATAATATTATATTATGAACAGGTAAATAAAATTTTCAAAAAAATCCCCGTTTCCAACTTAATAAATTGATGGGCGTATTGGTCAACAACAACAACTGATCCGTTCTCCTTTTAATGGGTATTTAGCGCGCGTGTCAACAATTGATTTATTTTATGAGACAATTAGTATTATACGCCTTTCTGTTATTTCAAACCGTATTAAATGGCTTTAAAATAAAACCAACTAATTATCTGCATGATTTGGATTTATGAAAATGAATCCTTTGCGTCTTTTGAAAACAATTAAACATTACTTGTGTCATGTCAGGTTGACGGGTTTGTAACCTCTATGGTTGTAACTGTAACACTTGAATTTGACACTTGATTTGCCGGTTACTATGACAACGACATCCAACAGAACATGGACAACTTTTATATGGGAAAATGGAATTGTTGTTTTACTCTATCTTTCTCGCATTTTTTTCTTATTTGCTCACCGTTTAGAACTACCCTGGACTACGACAAACATTTTAAACCCAAAATCAGCTCAATCGGCCCAGCCGTTCTCGAGTTTTAATCAGACTAACGAACATCAATTCCAATTCATTTTTATATATATGAGAAGATGAGAAGATTAGTAAAAAAATAAGGCATAATGTTTTCGTAATCTAAATAATTATAGAAAAGAAAGTCGTGTTAGTAACACATTTTATAACTCAAGAACGGCAGAACCAATTTGGCTGAAAATTGGTGGGGAGGTAGCTTAGGACCACGGGACGGACATAGAATACTTTTTATCTTCTATTTTTAGTAACCTGGAATCTGATCTTGACATTCCAGATATGCAGCTTTCAAGGATCAATGCCCATAGTATGCTGTTTGAACTGCTTGGAAAATTACAGGTCAGTATTAAATATCTTTAAACAAGCAATTTTTGCATAATCCGTACTAATATTATAAATGCGAAAGTAACTCTGTCTGTCTGTTTCTTCTTCACGCCTAAACCACTAACCGATTTGAATGAAATTTGGTACAGATATAGTCTGGGACCCGAAAAAGGACATAGGATAGTTTTCATCCCGGAAATCGCCCGGGAACAGGTACTATTATTCCACGCGGGCGAAGTCGCGGGCAAAAGCTAGTCTTCAACTCACACACGGCCAACTCATCCTGAACTAAGCAGAGCTTGTACGATGGGAAGACTTATAACTGATGAACATCCTTATATAATTAAGGATATAATTTAAATGATCAACAAAAAAATCTTTTTGGCTACCAAAATGGATTAATGATCACCAAATTGTGTTGTTAGGTTAGCCAGATCTACTAGTGATTCATATAAAGTTTCAGTTTTCAGTCTAATTCATATAAAAACCAAATTGGATTTAGTTCATAATATTTTAAGAAGCGTGATTTGGTGACTATTTATCCATTTTGGTAACCGTTTAGAACTTTTTTGGTAAAATTGGTACTTTTTTGGGCGGTGTTTAAACACAAGCCTATAATTTATAAATAACCCACGACCTCCGCTTAGCAATCAGGGTCTCTAACCACTAAGCTAACAGGCCCGTCAAGATGTGTTTTTTTATTATTTTTATTTTATTTCGTATCGTTGACTTTTTCAGGGATCCCTTCAAAAACTTCGGAGTAGACTCCAGATTCAACCAATCAGGCAAAGCGAGAGATAGTGAGTACCTATACCTACCCTTATAGCAACCTCTAGGGCCATGTCTCACTAGATCACCATTGCTTACTGAGACACTGGTCAATGATGTTCAATATAAAATTAGGGAGTGCATAGGTATATATGAGTTGATGAGTCAAACATTAATTAATTTCACTAATTAAGGTCTTATAGAGCTTTTCCTTTAGAGTAAATTAATATTTTTGCATCCCGTATATGTATATCTAAATGTATATAAAAAGTTACACATTTTATAACTCAAGAACGGCAGAACCGATTTTGCTGAAAATTGGTGTGGAGGTAGCCAGGGGACGGACATAGAATACTTATTATCTTCTTTTTTTAATAACCAAAAATGTGAAATAACGCGGGTGAAACCGCGGGGGACAGTTAGTATCAATATAAATGACGTGAGACGGTTAAGACGTTGGGTTAGAATCCGGGCAAGTACCAATGTTTATCAATGTGCTTTCCAATCCATATATACTTTTTATTGCTTATCTTGGACATGCCATCCCATGCCTCGGAAATACGTGAAGCCGTTGGTACTGATTATCATTCGTAGAATCTTCCATCATCTACTTCTTCTTCTTCCCTTATCCCATTTTACTTGGGGTCGGCGCAACATGTCTTTTTCTTCCATACCAACCTGTCACCCGTCATGCTATCACTTACTCCTTTCTCCTTCACACATTCTTTACACATTCCATCCATTTCTTCTTCGGTCTTCCTCTCCTCTTCTATCCCTCTACATTTATACTCATAACTCATAACTGTCCTAACTATGTGCGTCTCATCCCTCCTCTTTACATGCCCATACCACGACAAACGATTTCCTTTCAGCTTATCTGCGACCGGTGCTACTTTCAAGCTTCCTCTAATATACTCATTTCTCACTTTAACCATTCTAGTAATTCCACACATCCGTCTCAACATTCTCATCTCTGCTACATGCAGTCTTTTTCCATCCATCTTCTTCAAGGCCCTACATTCCGATTCATACAGCAACTTTGGCCATCATCATGGGTAGAAAGTCTGACCAGTCTAATCAATGGATATCGTGTCGCCCAGTTACTGGGTTGTGAAGTACTAACTACTAGACCAACAGGCCCATCTTTCTCTTTCAGATTGTATAAGATACATGAAGACCCTCAGTTACCCATGCGGCTACACTCTGGATAGAAGTCTTCCTGCACAGAACTGCAGTGAAGAGGCAGCAGCCTCAGCTTCCAGGAGTTCAGGGAAGTCTACTGCTAAAGTCAAACGTCAAGTTGAAGTTAAAAGTGAGGTAATTGTATGACATGTATAAAAAGGTGTAGATAGGTAGGCAGCCAGCTTGTGGTACTTTAAAATGTAGCTATTTGTCCAAATTATAACTGTCACAAATTATATTTGTTTTTTTTTCACTCACTATACTTGAATCATGTAAAGTTTCATCAAAATCCGTTCAGTAGCTTTTGCGTGAAAGAGTAATAACCTTTTTATTCACATTTATAAAATTAATTTTACTGCTGTTACAGGAAAATCATACCCCACCAGTACAGGTACCAGCTATCAGCAGTGGAAAAGAAGCATATAGAAACCAATATCCTCACATGGTAAGTAATATTTAAAACAAATATATAATAAATAAATAAATATCTTGGGACAAATCACACACGGCCACCTGACCCCAAGCTTAGCAGCTGTGTTGTAAATAAAATAAAAAATATCCTTGGACAATACACACACGGTCATCTGATCTCAAACTAAGCAGAGCTTGTACTATGGTAACCAGACAACTGGTAAACATACTTATATAATTTATAAAAGTCTGTCCTGAGTGGGAATCTAACCCACGACCTCCGGCTTAGCAGTCAGGGTCACTAACCACTATACAAGCAGCCCCGTTAAATAGATAAATAACAAAGTAAATGGGCTTCTTTCAGCTGTAATCTTCCCTTGTGCCTATTGGCCTAGTTCTGTTCAGTCTCCTGCTTGATATCAAGTGGAAATTATGTTTACTCCTCCGATGTTATTTTCTGATCCATCTCGTTGTGAGTCTCCAAGACAGTTTAATCGTTTCTCAAGACATTATCTCAATCTTCATAATGATGACTTGGTAATTCAACTCATCATCTCCGTCCATTTATTCAACTTCGTTGAAATCGGCTTCCAGCCTATCCGGACTCAGCTAGAGACCAGTGTTTTACGTGAAGCGACTGCCTATCAGACCTTTTTTTTTTCCTAGCCTAGCCGGTCCTAGCCGGGTGGCGAGCTACCCATCGCTCGCCATCCGCAGAACCGCGCCTACGGTGGCCGGTAGTCGTCTTGCGACTCTTGACGTCTTCGCCTGGGTCGAGAGCAAAGACTATACAACCACTTGACCGCGCATACGGGTGATTCGGGCTCACGACACTTTAATGGAATATCACTTATAAGAGATTTCGGTATGAGTGCATTTTTTAGTACTGACCAGTTGTTGGATCTGAGCACACTCCCTAACTTCGGTACCTAAAAAAACATTTGTCGTCTAAAACCGAAGCAAAAATGAGTACTGTGCAATTAAATGGTGCGGGAAATCTTCTAAAACATCAAGTTATAAAAAAGATGGCTTAAGTTTTCATCGGTAAGTAAAATATGTTTATATTTATCTACATTTTTGGTAATTAGAGAGCTCAAGCTAAACTGGTTGGTTCCGAAAAAAGTCATACCGCGTTGATGTCTTTTGAAAAAGTCCTTTACTTTCACTAGAATATTAGATAAGTCTATCCCTTTCTATTCGTAAGTACTTCGTACTGTGTCGTGAAGTGATGTGACTTCAAAACATAGTAGATAAATTATTTTATCGATAATTTTTTACGGTAAATTAAAAATAAATTTTCGTTTTAATGTTTTCATTTTAGATTTCCAAATATTCCGGAAGTTAAAGAAAAATGGATTAATGCCACTAACGAGGAAAACTGGCTTCCAAAATATTATAGCGTCATTTGTTTAAGGCATTTTACAGCTGATTGCTTAGAAGTTTTAAGGACCGACGCCGTTTGTTTAGTTTAGCAACGACGACCCTATTTTTGCCTGTTTTGGTAAGATTTGTTTTATATACAAGGTGGAAAGTTTCAATAGGCCCTGGAAGAAAACTACCTTAAGTCATTAAGATAGATTATTTTACTTAAAGGAAACATTCCTATATTTTTTTAAAGAAATAAAACTGCATTCAAATATTTTTGAAAATTCGCATACCACTCCCGGGAATCGAACCGACTAAAATCCAAAAAAGTAACACTTTCTATTTTTATGGTGTCAAACGTTAGAGCCATTCAAAACGACAAAATCTCTCTAACAAACATGGCTATTTAAGCTAAAGGAAAACCATAAAATCTTAAGAATTTTATTTTAATTGAAAGAAAATTTCGAAAGTTAAAGTCGTCCTGTGATTTGAAAAGTTTAAATTTCATGGTTTGCCTCTAATTTAATTTACCATGTTTCTAAGAAAGATTTAGTCCTTATATATGACCCTATTGATTACCATCATAAAAGTCGTACTCTTACTCTTTTCAACATCATGTCTTCGAAAATAGGATCTTATCGTACTACTAGCTGGCCCGTGCCAACTTCGCTGGGCGCCAAACATTTTAACTTCAAACTCGAAAACATGCGCTTTCCCAGACATAAGACTGAGCTAGATCGATTTCTCATCCCCAAAAACCCCCACATATCAAATTTCAGCAAAATCGTTAGGGCCGTTTCCGAGATCACATGCTTTTTCAAGCAATTAGCGCCATCTGCCGGACTGATTTGTGAATCTAAACCATCCAGGGCGCCACTCAAACGCATATAGCAAAATTCATTCAAATCGGTCAAGCCGTTTAGGAGGAGTTCAGTGACATACACACTCACAGAAGAATTATATATATAAAGATAAGCAGGTTCAACATAATGTGTAATAAACCTTGTGCTTTCATTCATTTGTCATTTGTTTTAATCTGTACTTCTGTACTAATATTATAAATGCGAAAGTAACTCTGTCTGTCTGTCTTTCTATCTGTCTGTCTGTCTCTCCTTCACGCCTAAACTGCTAAACCGATTTGAATGAAATTTGGTACAGATATAGTCTGGGACCCGAGAAAGGACATAGGATAGTTTTCATCCCGGAAATTCCCCGGGAACGGGAACTATTATTCTACGCGGACGAAGTCGCGGGCAAAAGCTAGTTTGTTATATTTTCGATAAGAATAAGCAACCGTACACAGTGATTCTTTTTGATATCATATCCTGTATTTTGTAATTTACTTTGACCACCAAATAATATTTATATTTGTTTTAAAATCAGAACTTTTTTTTAATTTTTAACATTTTTATTATACGTAGATACCTTTACGTGCATACCTTTTATTGTAAATTGGACCTTAAACAATTTTTCTAAGCAATCAAAGCTGCGAGCATAAGCTAGTAATTATAGGCATAAGTATAATAATAAAAAATACTTATAATTCTTTTAAAAACAAAAAGATCTATTACGAAAAAAACCTATTCTAAGGTTTTTTTCGTAATAGATTTTTTGTTTTTTATTTAACTAATCTGTTTTATAATTAAGTGTATTATTTTTTTTATTAATTGATTTAAACTATTGCTTGATTGCAAAAACTTTTTTAATATAACCTTATTTTTTATAAAACCCTGTTTTATTACAAAATCGGGCCTTATACAACTAATAATCTGAATAATTATCGATATCGATATTTTTCCAATCACCCTTTTGGAAATCCCTAAAAAGTCAGTTGTCATTTGGTTGTCAATTCATCGACCAATCACAGCGGGCGAAACTTAGCTCCACCCCTACGATATCTGGTGACTTTGATTTAGAACAAAAACATGCCTATGCGCACTCCACTGGTTGTCTGCTTCATGGTCGAGAGGCTCGTCCGGGGCGAGAGGCTCGTCGTTCCCTCTCGCGCGCCGCCGCTTCCTTCACTAGCATAACTGCTTCGCAGAAGGAGGCGACGGCATCCCTTAGAATAGAATAGAATAGCATTTATTTCTTAGTAAGTATATGGTAATTACATTCAGTTGCCGGTGTAGAAATGTCTTTCCGTCTCGCCCCGAAGCATGGCCTGAACCAGCGCCGGGCGCGAGAGGTCACCGCCGCCGATCGCCTCTACGAGGACACGTCGATGCTCCGCCCATGCGCGGCACACCTCCACCGTGTGCTCGACCGTGTCCTCCAGGCGACCGTTACTGCAGTGGTGACACCCAGGCGTCGCTTCCGCCCGAAGCCGACACATGTCTATCAGATCTTCACAATCCAGTTACTAGTTCGGCTAGAGAACACAACGTCGAGCCTATCTTGGACAACACTGACATCCTTGCCTCGCAAAGCACGTTAAGCCGTTGGTCGATTTTTGACTGTCGTTACGTGTAGTCAGAAGCCGGAAAGTCTGACCAGTCTAACCAAGGGGTACCGTGTAGGGCATGTAATATCGGAAGGTTTTCAATTCCGATACTGATTTCCGATATATTAGATCCCAATATCGGAATTCCGATATTAATATCGGAATTTAGTTATTTCTTTAGAAATTCCACATTTTATTCATAAATTGCACAAGTCGGTATGAGGTTGGATTGAATGTAATAAAAAACATCCGTACTAATATTATAAATGCGAAAGTAACTCTGTCTGTCTGTCTGTCTCTTCTTCACGCCTCAACCACTGAACCGTTTTGTATGAAATTTGGTACAGATATAGTCTGGGACCCGGGAAAGGACATAGGATAGTTTTCATCCCGGATATCCCCCGGGAACGGGAACTATTAGACGCGGACGAACTTTCATACGGTTCATACATTGGTTGTTTTGGTTTTAAGTACGGCCACTACATTTATTAAATCACATATTTCTCATTATTTTTATTACTAATTAAATTACCTGATTCAGAATAAACAAAGCTTCTTATAAATTAAAATGAGCAAGCAAACTCAACAATTAGAAAAAACAAGATAGAAATATTTGTTTATCATATTGCTCATTATTATATCCTATATTTACAACTAATTAAACTTTCGAACGTAGAATCAACAAACTTATTAGAATTTAAAGTACGCAACCAAAATCAACAATTTGGAACTACAATTATTTTAAATATTTAGCAAGTAAAGAGTGAGCGAGACAGATATTATTGTTCTTGTATCGCATGCTTTTATTGCTTAGCGAGCTGGCAACAGCAATACGGTAGCGTGCAGTCGTGCTCGGCGATGCACAAGGATCTAAAATATTGGTTTGACCGATGTCGATATTGGATTTCCGATATTACAATTCCGATACTGAGTGATCCCAGTATCGGAATTGTAATATCGGAACTTACGGTCCGAGATTCCGATATTGCGATATTCCGAGATTCCGAGATTCATGCCCTAGTACCGTGTCGCCCAGTACCTGGGTTGTGGAGGTCTAATAGGCAGTCGCTTAATGTGAAACACTGGTATCCAGCTAAATCCGGTCAGGCTAGATGCCTACCCTAACGTTATTAGGAAAAAGGGTAGGGAGATGATGAACCATCATCCATTTTTATGGTGAAACATAGGCGCATTAACCTCAAAGTCACCACATTTTGAACAATCGGCTTATCGTTTTTTATCATTATTAAGTACACCATTTCCAGTTACAGATTGAAGATTATGTAACAGCACGATCGTTTGTTACTGGTGGGCAAGCAGCATTAAGACAACAGTACCCCCACATGGTAAGTTAGGGACCACGCACAATACGGTAGTTTACACCATTATCAATTGACGTACTTTGTATGAGCCGTTAAAACGCGATTCTCCAATAGAATTTGTATGGCAATGCAACTTATGAAGTCACTAAAATAACAACTCAGTTGACTAAATATTTATTGATTTCAAAGCAACTAAAAATCAAATTTTATAGCAAATTGAAAATGAACCGAATTTATTGGGCTGAAATTAAAAGAGGTTTTAAAGAAATTGTGTCTAACATTTATTGGTTAATGGTGTAAACTACCCAATTATGCAGCTCCATTCCCCCACAGACCTGTACAGCCCAGACACTAGATAACACGATACCATTTGGATAGAATGATTGTCTGACTTTCTGGCTTCTGACTACCATTTTTTTTATGGATTGAAATCATCAAATGACTTGGGCCGCCCTGGGCGGGGCGGGAGTATAGATGCTGGCGGGAAAAATTCCGAAACATTCCCGTCGAATACTTCGGAAGTACTCCGAAATATTCTGAAACTTTGGGAATATTTCAACTGCCAAAAAAAAACCCCGGTGAAATTGTATTAATCCATTAAAAGCCACTGTACTCGATTGAGTACAGCGTAATGAAGTAAAATAATAAGGTGTATCACCTAAAATTTACAAGATCTGTCATTTACACTTCGGAATAATGCTGTACTCAATCGAGTACAGCAGTTACCTCTAATGGGTTCATAGGGAATATAGCCTACTAGCTGTCCCCCGCGGTTTTATCCGCGTTTAATTTCCTTTGGTTACTTCTTAGCCCCCCGTAAACCGTTTATGCAGCGCACGCAACAAAAGTCCTCAAATGTGAATAATTTTCCCCGTTTTTGCAACATTTCTCACTGACGCTTCGCTCCTATTGGTCGCAGCCGCAGTGTAATGTTATACAGCCTAATACCTTCCTCTATAAATGGACTTTAAAAAACAAAGAATTTCTCTAATCGGATCAGTAGTTCCTGAGATTAGCGCGTTTAAACAAACAAACTCCTCCGCATTATAATATTAGTAGTAGCTTTCCAATAGTGAAAGAATTTCTGAAAGCGACACAATAGTTTTTGAGTTTATTTATTAGGTTTTCCTTTATTTAGTAATACCTATCTATGTGACTCGCGAATACTTAGCGATGCGAACAGCAGAGCTATATACAAACTAAAAAACATAGGTAACCCTTTTTCAAAAAACAAATCAAATATGCTCGGCCTGGTTTTTTATTCCACAACTAACATTTTGATAAATAGCATTCGACTTCGATATAACCTACATAAAAACAAAAACACTTTGCTGAAAACCGCATCAAAATCGGTTTAGCCAAACGCGAGATAATCGCGGACAAACATACATACATACATACATACATACAGGTCGAACAGAGAACCTACTTTTTTTTTAAGTCGGTTAAAAATAAAAATCCTGTAGTAAAAGGGATTTTTATTTTTTTATTAAAATATTAACAAATATACTTAATCGATCAGATTTATAATAAAATAAACATTTATATTTTACTAACTTATGCGCCACTGAAAAATAATTAATTCACCCACCACACAAAAAATAAACACGTTTATTCTTATTGAATAATTCGGGCGAAACATTCCGCGGAAACTTTCGATTGCGGGGTATGAATCTTTCTGAAAACTTCTCCGGGGGGGGAGCATCTCCCCTCTTACCGCACCCCGCACCGCCATCGCCTTCGTGCACACAGTCAGGCGGCGGCGATCGACGGTCGATGCAAAATTCCATTCGATATTTAAAAAAATATAAAAATATTTTGCAAAAAAATACAAATTCTAAATTTAAATTCATTTTGAATAATTCTAATTTAAAGAAACTTTCCCAGAAGTATTCCGGAATTATTTCGAATTTTTCAGAAGTTTTGCAACTATAGGCGGGAGGGAGTTACAGATTTTACTAACTAAAACCCACCCATGTTCCTTCAGTTGCCCTTTATGTTCCAGGACCGCAGTAACTATTAGAACTATTGCGCAACCCCGGTAGACATTGGTCCTTGAGGGCCCCGTTACGATGTCTAAAATAGGTAAAAAAGTGCACGTGACTTTCGAAAATCGAAACTCGAAAAACACTTAACTACAGCAGACCCTAAACTAAACGAGCTTGTACTATGGTAACCAGACAACATCCTACTAATATTATTGTGAAAGTACTAATAGTATATGTCTGTGGATATTTGTTACTCTTTCCATCAAAATCAACGCAACGGATATTGGTGGAACTATACATTAATATAGCATGTAAGTACATCAAAAACACACAGGCTATAAAACATCACGCTATGACCCACGGGAGCAGAGCAGTAACTAACATAAAGCGGCACGGGTGACACCGCTCTGGACAGTTAGTACTTATACCTCTAATCTATACTAATATTATAAAGAGGAAGGATTTAAGTTTGCAACGAATAAACTCAAAAACTACTGCACGGATTTCGATAATTCTTTCACCTTTAGAATGTTACATTATCCCTAAGTAACATCTGTACTAACATTATAAATACGAAAGTAACTCTGTCTGTCTGTCTGTTTCTTCTTCACGCCTAAACCACTGAACCGATTTGAATCAAATTTGGTACAGATATAGTCTGGGACCCGAGAAAGGACATAGGATAGTATTCATCCCGGAAATCCACCGGGAACGGGAACTATTAACCACGCGGACGAAGTCGCGGGCAAAAGCTAGTAGGCTATATAACATCACGCTATGACCAAAGAGCGGAGCAGTTGACCAAGAACCTGATATTATGCGGGTGGAACCGCATGGAACAGCTAGTAATTTATAAACACACAAATAAATCATAGATAAATTACACCCAGACACAAATCAAATAACGATTCTCATCACACAAAGTTTGTCCTAGGTAAGAATTGATCGCACGACCTCCTTAGCCTCCTTAGCTGTCTTGAATGGGAATCTAACTCACACCTCCTTAGCCCTTACAACTCTTTTCCAGGCCCTGCTGGGCTTCGGAGATGAACTGAAGACAGCCCAGTGGCTGTGTGGAGGCTCCGTCATTAGTGAAAACTACATCCTTACTGCTGCTCACTGTCAACCGAGTCCTTCTGTGTAAGTAAAACTAAAACTCAAGGATCCTCCATCTGGAAATAATGAAAGGTTACGCGTTACACATGAATACAGAATCTCGAAAATTCTTTACAAAAATTACTGCCATTCAGTGGGCATTGGGTTTCGATCTTACGTCATGTTCTATCTAATGATTAGTCTTAAAATAAAGCAAATTATCACCCCCTAAAGTTTGTACAGTCCAAATTTATATAAGGAGTTATCTATAGTTTTTTGTTAATTTTGTGTATATACTAGTTTGGTTTAGATAATGGTTGAGCTAAATGGTGCCGATGCATACGTCATGCTCGTGAACGGGCGCTGTCATTTGGGATGGTCAACTCGTAACTGATATAGCTTAATTCTTTATTTCTAATAATATACAAATAAATATGGCTAACTTAAAACTAACTCAAAAACTAATTAATATCTAAAACTAAATAAAAAACTAAAAAATAAATAAGAAAGGGGTTATCCGTCGGCGTCGTAAAACTCGTCATCACTGTCGACGGGCAGCGTGCCCAGAAGGCTGGCAGCATTGCCACGCTGAATGGCGATGCTTATTCTTTGGGCAAAGTAGATGCCAGCCTTCTGATCACGCGAAGTGTCGACTAAACGTTTTGCAATCTCTTTGTAAAGAGAACGGGCACTCGGGCCCCATGGTCCCAAAGTTTCAACCCCAAACGGCTCAAATATATAATTACCAACTAGGTTGTTATATTTCCGCCGCTTGAGGTTTTCTGCTTCGGCAGCAGCAGTGCCCGCACACATTCCAGAACTAGGAAGATGCGATGGCGCAAGGGTGTCGACGCACGTAGCGTCCCACACCAAAGGCCTACCCAACTTCCAAGGCAATAATGACATTCCGTCTGGTCTCTTCCCATCGTCCCGTACCAGCCCGATGGGTTCTAAGATGGCTGGAACGCCGGCGGTAACATAAATATTTTTTCTAATAATTATTTTATACTAGCTAGCTTTTGCCCGAAGCCAAAAGAAAGAGACCAAAAGTAGCCTATGTTACTCTCCATCCCTTCAACTATCTCCACTTAAAAAATCACGTCAATTCGTCGCTCCGTTTTACCGTGTAAGAAAGACAAACATACAGACAGACAGACACGACCAGTAGTAGGTATGGATTGCTCCTTGGCTTCATTGTTTTCACATATTATGTAACACGTTACGCAACACGAATTATGTAACCAAGATATTGTAAAACTTGATGATTTAAAAGAGTGTCCATGGAGTTTCTTGCTTGTTCTTCTCCATAGAGATCTACGGTTTGGAACAAGCAACTAGCTTCAACTTTCTGACTAACTGACTGACACCTTGACAATTCATAAATGATACTTGGCTGTTTTTCGGGATTTAACGCGCACATACCCTTTTTATTTGTTTTTTGCTTGACGTTGAAAAACGTGACGTTGAATTTATAAGTGCCTGTAATTGGTCTAAGTAAAACAAATGCTTTGAATTTTGAATTAATTGATTTGTTACAAAAAACTTAAGAAGTTCCTTAATTCACAATGACGAACATTTTAGATTCACTAATTCGCTATAATAAACTTACGAAGTCCCGTACTTCGCGGTGATAAACTTTCGATGTTCAGTCATTCGTTATGATAAGGTTTAGAGATATCGTACATCGGTAAGATGAACATTCGAAATACCGAACTTCCTAACTCACGTAATTCGCAGTTATGTACTTCTTCTTCTTCATAAACCTCCCTCTGGGAGGTTTGGTTTCCGCACTTAGTCCTCTTGATGATAGGACCATTGTAGGTGAACCGCGACGGCCGCTACTCCAGCCAGCCCACTTCCCTCCAGAAGCAGATCACCTTCCGTAGACTTCTCGGGCATCCGGAAGTGAACTTGGGGAACCAGAATCTCTTTCCGGACTTCGGTCACGCCTGTACATGGAGTTATGTTCTTTATAAATACCGTACCTGACATTCCACACTGCGGTATTCCATGATACAGTCGGTTTGCTGTTATGATAATAAAAACTACAAAAAATAATAATTACAATATCCTTTGAACACACGTGATTCGAGACACAATAGAAAGACAATAGCAGCGCGTAAACCGGCTGTCGCTTGGTCGTTAAATAAAAAACTACATAATTTTATTTTCAGAGGTCCAGTCAAGTTCGTGGCGCTTGGTATTCTAAAACGCACAGACCCTCCCGAGTTATGGCAGACGCACAACGTGAAGAGGGTCATCCCTCACCCGGAGTACCACCCGCCCTCCAAGTACAACGATATCGCACTGCTGGAGACGGAGACCTCGTAAGTTTGACAGATCCCAAATTGTTGGGAAGAGCTAAGAACAATCCCTTCACAATATTCCCAACCACTGCAACACCACCGTAGGCGCGATTCTGCGGATGGCGAGCGATGGGTAGCTCGCCGCCCGGCTAGGACCAGGACCGCGTCGACGGCGCGTTAGTGTTCCACGCGCGCCTCAAAGAGAAGGAGTCAGCACAGGAAGGGGCCCAACAGGGCCAACGCCTGCCGGGGTTGCGGAATGTTTATAATAGTTACCGTGACCCTGGAACATAAAGGGCAACCGAAGGAACATGAGTGGGTTTTAGCACAGATTAATAAATAGTTACTACGTAACAGATACTTCACTCCAATACAAAAACTAAAATACCTACGCTATAATAGCCTACAAAATCATAATAATAATACCAGCTGTTTGCAGCGAGGAGAAATGTACCATATGTACGCACAAAGAGAGTTGAGATTCTTTTGCCCGCCGCGCGACTAACGTGTGTGTGTGTCTTCCAGCAAATGTGCTAGGGTTATACGTATGATGATAATGGTAATAAAACGAATGTTTTAGAAAAACAATTTTTTTTTTATTTGTTAATCAAATATTTTAAAGTTTAATAAAATGACTGATGCATATTTTTCGTTCCTTGAATTCCCGATTATTATATTTTAGTGTCGAAAATATCCAAAACCGCGTGAATAATTGTAATAAATAATCAAAAGGGAAACAGGAGAATTGGGAAACAGGGGAATTGCACTATAATTACGCAATAATTACGTGGTTTCGGCATTTTGATAGTCAGCGCTGTACCCGTGACGCGCGACCACTCAACCGGGCGCGCGACAGCCCGGTGTTCGTTGTATCGTCGACGATACGCGAAGCGGTAGGCATAAAACGCGTGGCCTTGAGCGAGTGACGGACGCCTGGTTTTAGTCAGTAAAAGTCTGACACGCCCTCCTACCGCACCCAGGACGGGAGCAGTCATTTGATGATTTCCGACTCACCAAAAAAAAAAATGGGTGGAGAGGAAAAAAGTGTCAGTTCTACTGATTAAACCATCCATGTTCCATGTTCCTCCATACCTCTTTGTATCCCGCTGCCCTGGCAGGACCACTGCAACACCTGAAAGCCAGAATCAACAGTGGAGTCCATTAGAAAAGCGTACAGACAATAAGGAAAGCTGAATCCAGGAGAAACGATTCAACTGTTTTAGATTTCCAGTGATGAAACGAATGTACCGAAGGAAAGAAAGGGATAAACAAATGACCACCAGGATACCAGCTGCGCTACTTACTACGTCGGCTTCCAGCTTAACCGGATTCAGCTGGATACTAGAGTTTTACATGCAGCGCATATCAGACCTCCAAAATTCCAGTAACTGGGCGACACGATACCCCTTGGTTAGACTGGTCAGACTTTCTGGCTTCTGACTACTCGTAATGACTGTCTAAACTGGCAACCGGGACCAACGGCTTTACGTGCTTTCCGAGGCACGGGATCTCAGTGATGCCCAAGATTTTTTTTGAAAGTTCATAATAATTAATCTAGCAGCCCGGGTTCGAACCTACAACATCTTACACGTACGGAGGGCGCTTTATCCACTGAGCCACTACGACACAAGTAGCAATCTATTTAAGTAGCATACATTTTAATATAAATCTGTTTCTGCTAACAGGATTCGTTTTACCAACAACGTCCTACCAGCCTGTCTTCACCTGGTGCCAGAGGCAGCTGAAACCGCCGAGGCTACTGGATGGGGAGCCACCGGTCACCGACAGGGATTAGCAGAAGTCTTGCAAACGGTGAGGCTCTTTGCCTTTAATGAGAAGGCTGGATTCTCTGTGTTGGACCAGTGATCTGCTAGAGTTATTCTGGGTTTCTTCCAGTTGTAATCTAATCTCTCAAGATTTCTGCTTGATATGGATAATTGGATATCTAGCATTAATGCATAAGTACATGCATTGACACACAGTGATGACATACGGATGTGAGACGTGGCCGCTAACTAAAGGCCTCATAAGAAAGCTCAAAACCGCTCAATGTGCGATGGGAAGAGCTATGCCTAAAGTATCCCTACGTGATCGAATCAGAAACGAGGAGATCCAGAGGAGAACCAAGGCACCGACATAGCTCACCAAATCGCTAAGCTGAAGTGGTAGTGGGCTGGGCACATATCTCGAAGAAACAATGGCCAATGTGGGAAAAAGGTACTCGAATGGCGACCCCGTATTGGCAAGCGTAACTTAGGACGGCCGGATGGACGGATGAACTGGTTAAGGTCGCAGGGATCCGTTGGTTGCAAGCGACACAAAACCGCATGCGCTTGGAAAAGTTGGGTGAGACCTATGTCCAGCAGTGGACGCTTATGGGCTGATGATGATGATGAATTGGCTCATGAATACGAGCTCCATTCTAAGAAATTAGATCCTCAAGCTCCTTTACAGAGGCTTTATTATAACTTACTTTTTATAAATGAGCTAAGAAATCAGCTAAGAAAGCGATGAAAACCTCTTAATTTTTTTCAGGTGAAACTGCAGCGGTACGACAAGGAGAAGTGTTCCCAGCTGTATCCTGTCCACAGACATCTCAGTAAAGGCTACGATCACAGCTCACAGATGTGTTACGGAGACAAAGAAGACCCTAAGGATACTTGTGAGGTAGGATTCATATGAGGGACCTCTCGTCTCAGCAGCCGCCACGGGATACGCTTCAGACGTCGGGGGCCACTTGATGGCTTACGGCGACCGTAGACGCGGGCCTGTAAACGGTGAGACGGTGGTTGGGCTAGCTCAACGTCCGTCCGACGTTTGACGACGGCAGGACCTGTCGACGGCGCGTTCTACATGCTCGTCAAAGAGATGCAAGGCCCGACGCCTACCAGGGCCGAAGTTAGGACTCATATTTAAACTCTATCAAAATATACAGCTGTTAATGCCCCATACTTAAATAAATATCCTGGGGCAGCTTGTATAGTTTATAAATACATACATATTATAGATAAATAACATCCAGACACAGAATAATTAATTATGCTTATCACACAACATGTTTCCTGGGTGGGAATCGAGCCCATGACCAAATAGACCAACAGGCTCGGCAAATTTAGACCAAATCAACAATTAAAATTACCTCGACTAAAAATAAAAAAGCTGTCAACCGATAATGTTAAGCCTCTGACCAAGGTAAAAACCAACCCTTGAGTCAAGTAGCCTTTTGGACGGGTCCTTGAAAAGAAGATGGCCACTTAGTCTTCATGGACCGAGAGTGATCCAGTAATAAGCTACAAAAACAATTTTTCTCTCTCCCCAGGGCGACAGTGGTGGTCCTCTCCAAGTTCGAAACGAAGTCGTCACCTGCTCATACACAGTCCTCGGCGTGACGTCATACGGCAGACAGTGCGGGATCTCCGCGGGCTCCGGCATGTACACCAGGGTCTATCACTACGTGCCTTGGATTGAGAGCATCGTGTGGCCTTGAGGAGTCTAGAGTTTTCCAGCAGTTCGGATGAGTGGAGATTGAGTTGCTACCCCAATAAACATATTTAAAATGGTAAATTTTTTTGTCTGTTTATTTCTTTCCTTCTGAAAATTATAAATAACTAGCATCTGCCCGCGGCTTCGCTCGCGTTAGAAAGAGACAAAAAGTAGCCTATGTTACTCTCCATCCCTTCAACTATCTCCACTTAAAAAATCACGTCAATCCATCGCTCCGTTTTGCTGTGAAAGAAAGACAAACAGACAAACAGACAGACAGACACACTTTCCCATTTATAATATGAGTATGGATGTTGAGGTCGGTTTCAGTCTAGACGGATTAAAATGGATACCAGTATTTTACGTGAAGCGACTGCCTATTAGACCTCCACAACTCAGTGACTGAGCGACACGACACCGCTTGGTTAGACTGATCAGACTTTTTGGCTTCTGACTACCAGTGATGACTGCCAAAGTTCTTCGTATGACAACCGGAACCAACGACTTCCAACGTCTAAGATAAACTTTAGAAAGTACATATATATATATCCTATATCCTGGGACATCTTACACACGGCCATCTGATCCCAAGCTAAGCAGAGCTTGTGTTATGGTAACCAGACAACTGATATACATACTTATATAATTTTAAATACATACATATTATAGATAAATAACACCCAGACACAGAACAAACAATTATGCTCATCACACAAAGTTTGTCCTGGGTGGGAATCGAACCCACGACCTCTGGCTTAGCAGTCAGGGTCACTGACCACTAGACCAACAGGCCCGTCAAATATGAATTGAAAAAGACATTAGGCCATCATCAGTTGCTTTACGTGCACAGCGTACACTGTTATCTTGGTGAATCCGTTAAGGCTGAAAGCTGACCCCAATATATTTGGGAAAAGGCTTTGGTGACGACGAGGACTATTGAGTGGCAGCTGCCTGGCTAAAACATGGCTGGAGGTGGACCACTGTGCTGCCCAATTTCACAGGTGGCAATTTTAAGATAGAGAGTGAATATTATATTCTTTCAAACTAGTTGCTTCGTCTTTGTGTCCATGTTCCACATCGAACTGTGAATTTGATCAAACCGCACGTCACATTGTATGGGAGTGCGGTGGCTGTGAAACTAAAGCAGCATAGATATCATCGATCGCGCCCATAAATAAGTACCAGGCACTCATAAGCAAAAACTTCCATTAGTTCTACCGTGGAACTGTTCAGTAGAACTAGTGGGAATAGAGAATCCCAATAGTTCTACTATTTTGTTATACCTAATATCGTAGAAGTAATGGGAAAAAAAAGTCCCATTAGTTCTACCGTAGAACTGTCCAGTAGAACTAGTGGGAACAAACCTATTATTTGCCAAGATGAATGCAATATTATGTTAGATAGTATACAGGTTATATCTGGAGTTATTTACTATGCCAATCTTGTAGAAACGGTGAAGCACTTTTGCCAAATCTATTATTGGAATCAATAGTAACAGCTCACATTTTTAGGGTTCCGTAGTCAACTAGGAACCCTTATAGTTTTGCCATGTCTGTCTGTCTGTCCGTCCTCGCTTAATCTCTGTGACCGTTAGCACCCTGACGTGTGATATATTGTTGGATAGGTATTTAGAAATAAATAGGGGTAAAGTCATTTTTCGATAATGTCAATAATTTCGGAAATAATCGCTCCAAAAAGAAAAATCGAATCCCCCCCCCTCTAGCTGTTGACCCGTAGGTTTAAAAAATATGAAAAAAACCTGGAAAGTAGAACTTTATAAGGACTTTCTGGGAAAATTATTTTGAACTTGATAGAAAGAACAGTTTTTTTACTAAAAAGACAAAAAGGTTGTACAAAATAATTTCTGCGTACTTAGTAATTATGTCAACGTAACAAATAGCCTTTTTTAAACTTATAAGTGGGAACACTTATTGTGACGGACGGGAAACTACGGAACCCTACATTGAGCGTGGCCCGACACGCTCTTGGCCGGGTTTTTAGGACTCAGCTAGTTAATGAATCTCAATCCGTGGCACTAGGCCATTTAAGCTTCTCCCAGTTGCAATCATTCCTTTGTACCTATTGGCCTAGTTCTGTTCAGTCTCCTGCTTGTTATGGAGGGAAAAGGAAAACTATTTTTTCATACTCCTCCGCGTTTCTTCTTGCTTAATTTCGTTGCGGTATTCAAGATAGTGAAATCGTTACTCCGGGACTCGTTGAGCTTCACTGCTCGGCGTTTTTCCGGTGGACTCCACTGTTGATTCTGGCTTTCAGGAGTTGCAGTGGTTGGGAATAGTGTAGTGAGAAAAAAAGCTGAGTTTTGGAGTGAAAAGGAGTGGAGCAACAATTTATTAACCTTCATGATTCTATCATTAATTGACAATAGGGATGACGACAGCATTAAAAAAATGGCATTCTGTTTAGTCCGTCTGGTAGATCGGCCAAAAATACGGAACACGTAATTTTTGCTTGATCAAATTAATTAAAAAATACAATGATAAAGAGCAACAAAGTTCCGGAGTTGGGGCTTTTGACGTCACCGTCCTGCAAAAATTGTATCAGATCGTGACGTCACGCACAACTTCAACGCACTGTATCGTCGTCATTCTTCGTGTACGAGAAAAAAGAAAAATTACGTGTCCAAAATTTTTTTATAATCTCAATGACGGACTAATTACTTTTTTTCATCGTCTCGCCTATTGTATTGACTTCAAAAGCAACTTTGATCTCTGCGTTTGTTCCGGATGTTTCTTCTCAGGGTAGTCAGCTACAAAACAGAAGCTCCGTCGTTCGTTTAAATAAAAAAATAACAAAATACTTTCGTGTAAAAGTGTTAATATAACCTACTAGCTTTTGCCCGGGGCTTCGCTTGCGTTAGAAAGAGACAAAAAGTAGGCTATATGTTACTCTCTATCCCTTCAACTATCTCCACTTAAAAAATCACGTCAATTTGTCGCTCCGTTTTGCCGTGAAAGAAAGACAAACATACAGACAGACAGACACACTTTCCCATTTATAATATTAGTATTAGTATGGATTTACAAAATAAAAGATCATTTATCATTTAAATAGGCCATCAGGTTATTCGACAATAAAAAATAATTGAGACATTTTTTAAAAACAGTCAGGTATAAGGTTACCTAAATTCTTTATCTACGTAGTTATATAATGAGAAAGAAATTGTTTATATTTTTAAAACTAACGAGATTTGTAACTAAAACAAACTGTGTTAACCTTTTGAGCAACTGGGGTCATACACCACGTGATACCAAAATCTTCCGATGTAATTTAACCAGTGGTCGGCGGTCCCCCTGTGGTTTTATTCGCGCCTTTAATTATATTATTAAGGTCATATCTCATTGCAATGCTCGTGCCTTCTCTGTATGAGAAGAGGCCTTTGCCCAGCAGTGGGACAGTTATAGGCTGGTATTATTATTATATCTCATTACAGCCACCCGGCAGCCACTCCGCACCGACTCGCCTTATAACCGAGGCGATCCGGTGACGGTACGGAGTTGATATAGAGAGCGCATGCCTATACAAGTCCATAGAATACTAGCCGCAGGAGGCGAGTCGGTGCGGAGTGGCTGCCGGGTGGCTGTAATGAGCTATGACCTTTAAACCTTCGAATACACGTGATTCGAGACACATTAGAAAGACAATAGCAGCCTGACAGCCGGCTGTCGGTTGGTTATGTAAGTATGTCTATCTATTGTGTCCCGAATTACTTGTGTTCGATGGATTAAGGGCTGTCCAAACTAGATGGGGTCTAGGGCCAATAAATATGACTATTTGGGGGCAAAATATTGGTAAAAACCAAATATAGGTATAATATCATTTTTAGGGTTACCTACCTCAAAAGGAAAAAACGGAACCTTTTTTTTTTGGTGAGTGGGAAATCATCTAATGACTGCTCCCGTCCTGGGTGCGGCGGGAGGGCGTGTCAGACTTTTACTGACTAAAACCCACTCATGTTCCTTCGATTGCCCTTTATGTTCCAGGGTCACGGTAACTATTATAAACATTCCGCAACCCCGGCAGGCGTGGCCCTGTTGGGCCCCTTCCAGTAACGGAACCTTTATAGGATCACTTTGTTGTCTGTCTGTCAGTCTGATTTCTGTCAATACCCTTTATCTCGGAAACGCATATAGGTATCAAATCGAAATTAAACTGTATACTTAGATCTGCGGGGAAAAAAAACCAACTTTAAGTTCAGGAAAAATGAGTTACTGCCGTTTTCGTTTCTTTTCGACATTCTTAAAGGATTTAAAACTCACAGGTACTTGATGTTGGCCTAAAACTATAAAATTTGGCACAAAGCAATGTCATTATAGCACCTGTAAAAGAAAAATCTAAAAACCAGTCAAGTACCAATGTGACTTTTTTTTTTTATAACTTATGGGCTTGCTCTTGGTCCCAGACTAGTCCGAGGGCATAGACGGGGCCTACGATGGAGCGAGCTCACCCAAAAGATGCCTATGCACTCTTCTCTTGAATACATCCGGGTTATATGCTTTTGGACAGACGCCGGCAGAGAATTCCATTCCTTTGCGGTGCGCATAATAAAGGATTTCGAAAAACGCTGCGTGCGGATTCGAGGAATATCGACCAAGAAAGGGTGGTATCCTGCCGTACGTCTGGATGTCCGGTGAAAAGTGACTATTTCAATTCACATGTTCTTCCTATAGTTTATCTTGGACATCACTGACATTCCAGGCCTCGATAGAACATAAAGCCGGTGGTCCCGCTTTTATCATTCGTAGAACTTTGACGGTCGTTACGGGAAGTCAGAAGCCAGAAAGTCTGACCAGTCTAACCAAGGGTATCGTGTCACCCAGTAACTGGGTTGGGGAGGTCTGATAGGCAGTTGCTTCACGTAAAACACTGGTGTCCAGCTGATCCCAATATAGTTAGGAAAACGCTAGGGAGATGATGATGATGACAATTATCTTATTAGCCTTATCAGATATTAATAAAAATAAACAACATAATAAGGTCGACATGTGAATCTTGCCCATCCTAACTTATGGTGCTCAGACCTGGTCACTCACGGAATTGCAAAAGTCTCGCCTTGGAGTTTGTCAACGAGCAATGGAGCGTAGCATTCTTGGTGTAAAAAGACAGGACAGAATCCGGAACACCACGCTGCGCTCCAAAACGGGCATAACGGATGTGGGCAAAAAAGCTGCCATGCTTAAATGGGATTGGGCGGGTCACGTTAGCCGTATGAATAGTGACCATTGGGCTAGAATCTCCACACAGTGGGTGCCAGACGATGGACGTCGTCTCCGAGGCCGGCCCAGGAAAAGGTGGCGTGATGAGCTTGATGCACACCACGAGGGCTGGTTCGAGGATGCGAGGGAAAAGGAAGTATGGAAGGAGTTGGGGGAGGCCTTTGCCCAGCAGTGGGAAAGCATAGGCTAGATAAAAATAATGAAAAAATTAAAAAAAAAATAATAAGGTAAATGTACCTTTATTATATTTATCATAAACAACATTTTTAAATGGCTTTCCGTTTAACAACAAAATTTATCTTTACCAATAATTATATCTTACTTAAGTTCAAAGGTTAATAATGTTTGTTTTTGATACACTTTTGTTTTTACCTCTTAGGGTATTATAAGGTCAGGGTTGTTGGGTATTTATGTAATAAATAACGTAAAGACTAATCCATACTAATATTATAAATGCGAAAGTAACTCTGTCTGTCTGTTTAATCTTCACGACTAAACTTATGAACCGATTTGAATTTGGTACTGGTAAAGTCTGGGACCCGAGAAAGGACATTAGATAGTTTTCATCCCAGAAATCCCTCGGGAACGCAGACGAAGTCGCGGGTAAAAGCTAGTTGTTGATATATCTTAAATTTCCGTGCGTTCAAGCGCTTTTGCCATACCTATTATTGGAATCAATTGTAACAGGTCACAGTTTTAGGACCCAGTAAATTTATTACAAACTGTATTCCGTGGTGCTAGGCAATCTGGGCATCTCCCAGTTGTGATTGCCCCTTTGTGCCTATTGGCCTAGTTCTGTTCTGTCTCCTGCTTGTTATGGAGGGAAGTGGAAATATTTATTTTTCTTACTCCTCCGCTGTTCTTTTCTGATTAATTTCGTTGCGGGATCCAAGACAGTTGTATCGTTTCTCCGGGACTCGTCGAGCTTCATTGCTCGGCGCTTTTCTGGCGGACTCCACTGTTGATTCTGGCTTTCAGGAGTTGCAGTGGTTGGGAATAGTGTGGTGGGATTGTCCCAAAAAAAAAAAACTCAAACAGCTGGTCCTAGAGACATGAAACTTGCAGCGTATGTTCTTTGTGAAGAGTAGGTAACCACTAAGAAAGAATTTTTGGAAATTCCTCCTCTAAAGGGATAAAACAGGGGATGTAAGTTTCGATATTCACGCGGGCGAAGCCGTAGGCGAAACCTAATAGTAGGTAATATAGTAATACAATCGGGATGACGACAGCATTAAAAAAATGACATTCTGTTTAGTCCGTCTGATAGACTGGCCTAAAATACTGGACACGTATTTTTTGCTTGATCAAATTAATAAAAAAATACAAAGATAAAGAGCAACAAAGTTCTGGAGTGGGGGCTTTTGACGTCACCGTCCTGCAAAAATCGTATCAGATCGTGACGTCATGCGCAACTTCAACGCACTGTATCGTCGTCATTCTTCGTTTACGAGAAAAAAGAAAAAATACGTGTCCAAATTTTTTTAATAATCTTTCTGACGGACTATATTTTTTTGTCGTCTCGCCTATTATCATTCTTCTTCTTCTTCCTGCCCTTATCCCATTTTACTTGAGGTCGGCGCAACATTTCTGTTTCTTCCATACCAACCTGTCACCCGTCATGCTATCACTTACCCCTTTCTCCTTCATATCATTCTTCACACACTCCATCCATTTCTCTTCGGTCTTCCTCTCCCCTTCCAACCAACAACAACTTCTACATTCATACTCATAACTGTCCTAACTATGTGCGTCTCAACCCTACTCTTTACATGCCCATATTATTACGACAAACGATTTCCTTTTAACTTGACTGGTGCTACTTTCAAGCTTATACGATACGTAATACGGTTATCATTACATAGTATAAAACACTCTGTCTGTACGTATGCTTAGATCTTTAAAACTATGCAACGGATTTTCTTGAATAGATAGAGTGTGGATGGTCATGTGGATGGTTTATCTATACTTATAATAAAACCGTCATCATCTCCCTAGCCTTTTCCCAACTATGTTGGGGTCGGCTTCCAGCCTAACCGGATTCAGCTGGATACCAGTGTTTTACGTGAAGCGACTGCCTATTAGACCTCCACAACCCAGTAACTGGGCGACACGATACCTCTTGGTTAAACTGGTCAGACTTTCTGGCTTACCTGTAACGACTGTCAAAGTTCTACGAATGACAACAGCGACCAACGGCTTTACGTGCTTTCCGAGACACGGGATGTCAGTGATGTCCAAGATAAACTTTAGAAAGTACATATGAATTTAAAAAGTCACATTGGTACTTGCCAGGATTCGAACCCACAACCTCTTACACGAGAGGCGCGCCTTATCCACTGGGCCAACACGACATTACTTATAATAAAACTGTAGAGAGGTCAATTCTGTACATTGAATATAATTATATTCCAAATCATTATTGGAGGATGATTGGCGATCGATAGTGATGCCAATCACGATTGTTGTCCATATTCAGCAGGTTAATATCAGTAGAAAAAACCTAACATAACTCGTCTGAAACCGCATGGCACAGCTAGTATGTAAAATACAAACAAAATATAGTAGAAAAAAGCCCATGAAGGGCCGTCATTCACCTCCATCTGTTCTATCCATCCATTCGTGAGCGGCTGGCTAAGACATGGTTGGAGGTTGATCACTGCGTTGCTCAATTTCTCACAGGTCATGGCAATTTTAAAAGTAAACTCTATTCTTTTAAACTTGTTGCTTCGCCTTTGTGTCAATGCTCCACAACGAAGTTTGAATTCGTACAATCTGCACATCACATCCTATGGGAGTGTATTCTTTGGCAGAATGAGCGCAATGTTATGTTGGATAGTTTACAGGTTTCATCCGGTGTCGTTTATTATACGGACCTTGTGGAAACCAGAACCAATTTCTGTGCATTCAAGCGTTTGGCCATACCTACTATTGGAATCAATCGTAACAGCTCACATTTTAGGACCTATTAATTTTAACAGATTCTATTCCGTGGTGCTAGGCAATCTGGGCTTCTCCCAGCTATAATCGCCCCTTTGTGCCTATCGGCCTAGTTCTGTTCTGTCTCCAGCTTATTATGGAGGGAAGTGGAAAATATTTTTTTTCTTACTCCTCCGCTGTTCTTTTCTGATTAATTTCGTTGCGGGATCCAAGACAGTCGAATCGTTTCTCCGGGACTCGTCGAGCTTCATTGCTCGGCGCTTTTCTGGTGGTCTCCACTGTTGATTTTGGCTTTCAGGAGTTGCAGTGGTTGGGAATAGTGTGGTGGGATTGTCCAAAAGCCGGAATTCTCAAATATTTGTGACACCCGAGCAAAGCAGGGGCGGGTCGCTAGCTTAAGATAAAGATGGCTGTTATATAGCCATGTTCTAGGTACATATCGTCAGTCGAACGTCTGCGCTCAAGGCGTTCCTTCGTCAATATGTTTAAATAACGTAAATGCTCCTATTACCGCCAGTTTAAGCTGTCTCAGGAATCACTTAAAAAAAATAGATATAAGCTGTTATGTTAGGGAAGATGTTATAATTTATAATTAATCTTTACGAAGTATTCTTTGCTATTCAGTTCTTAAATTCAATATTCAATAACACAATAGTTACAAAATAATTATTTTATCCAAAAGAGAAGTTGATTCTATTACCGACCCATAGAATGCGGAAAGATTCTATTAGCGATTTTTCTGCTTCTTTTACCGACCCATACGAAGTTGCCACTTCTACTATAGTATAAAATAAAATAAAATCGTTTTTAAGGTATTTTATGGTGTTGTTTACTTTGAAGTAAGTGTTACGTTATTGTTTTGTTATAAAATAGTTATTAATATTTACACCAATAATCTATAAGTAAGTAATTATTGGTGTAAATATTCGATGCTGAAACGAATAAATAATATAAAATCATAGAAAGCCTTTTAAATTATAGAATTTAATAATATATATGAAATATACATAGATAATGACATGAATGAAACAGGAAAGTAAATTTTATTTTACATTAATGATATGGCCTGTGATAAAATCTCTCAAAACGTCACGTATGCAAGAAATAAGCCAATTTGATCAAAAATTGACATTTTGTTTTTGTGTTAGTACTTCAATATTACCAAAAATATCCTCACAGCTGTGAGTCGGTAATAGAATCAAGTAAAAAGGTTACAATATTCTATTAGCGACCATTATTAAAAAAAAAAAATAGATCGAGTTTGAAACAAAAACTTAAGAAATAGCTATGTCGTTAATAGACCTAACGAAGTAAAATAATTTTAGGAATTGAACAAGAAAAAAGTATAATCAAATAAGTTAGTTTATAATAGATATTATTTTAAAATACTAAACGTTCCCAAAATTTTAACAACGCCATGGGTCGTTATTAGAATCAAGTTTTAAAATTTGGATTCTATTACCGCCTTTTATTAAAACATGATTTTATAACATAAAAACCAATTAAAAGTACTATTTTAAGAATTAGTTTAGAAAACGAATATATGCGTTACAGTTGTAATGTGATAGCAAGAAGACTAATCAATTTTTAGTGCGTTAATTTCCTTAAGCAATATTCAGGTGTACTTACGTGGCTGGAGGCGCGACACTATGAAACTTGCGTCCGTTTCGGGCGCTTCCCAATTATTGACAAATTATTACTTTCATTGGCTATTTAAACACACAAACTTTGCTCTTTTTGTTATAAAACAAAATTATGTAACTAATTTTTAAGGTATTACTTTTCTGGAACTCTATATTATGTATAATATAAGTGATTTAAAATTAGATCGGTAATAGAGTACACATTTTAGGGGGTCGTTAATAGGAGCTTTTACGTTATATAGCTTTGTGCTTGTGTGTCAGTTTGGGTGTCGTTGTGTGCGGCGTGCTCAACTTGACAGAAGGTATTTTTTTTTGTATACGTAGTTGTTGGCTACGGCACTGGGATTACGTATCTTGCAGAAGCCGAGCGATCGCGATAATTTAGCAATATAAACGTCAATTCAAAATACGTCATGACAAATAGCAATCTAGCGATAGTGCTGCCTCAGTAGAGCAATCAGTTAACTAAAATATGCATTTTTCGTTTGATGGTTTCTTATCTATTTAGTATGGTTTTTAAGAGCTAAGTTAAGTTTTTTTTTGTTAAAGGTGATATTTAATTAGTTCCAGCGATTGCTACTTTATCGTCATCGTAGCAATAAGTGCATTAGAACAATCAGCGAGCGATTAGCAATCGGTTCATACATAATACGATTTTTTTTGACGTTAAACGATTAATCGCGCAGTGACCGCGCGATCACTGCGCAAATATTGCTGATTGCTGTTTCATAAGTAATAACCCCGCGGGTTTGCTTGTAACGATTTCATGACTTGTAGAAACGTTAATTTCTGAAAAAACATTGTTTCGAATGAACATTATTTTATTTTAAATCTTATTAAACGTCGCTTTAGGAGAGATTCTCAAATAAACCGAAATGGTATAGTTATAGCTTTAATATTGGGCTAATATCACTAATTAATCTGTCCTTTACTGAAATGGAAAGAGAAAGAATATACTTAATTATAAAATAACTAGCTTTCGCCCACGGCTTCGCTCGCGTTAGAAAGAGACAAAAAGTAGCCTATGTTACTCTCCATCCCTTCAACTATCTTCACTTAAAAAATCACGTCAATGCGTCGCTCCGTTTTGCCGTGAAAAAAAGACAAACATACAGACAGACAGACAGACAGGCAGACACTCTTTCCCATTTATAATATTAGTATGGATTACCCATTTAAATATTTACTAACCGGAGCTTACTCAGCGGCCAAAAAGCTTATTAAGCCCTAAAAATGACACCAGTCAAGCACTTTTATAGCAATACTAGCTTTTGCCCGCAGCTTCGCTTGCGTTAGAAAGAGACAAAAAGTAACCTATGTCACTCTCCGTCCCTTCAACTATCTCCAGTCAAAAACTCACGTCAATTTGTAGCTCCGTTTTGCCGTGAAAGACAGACAAACAGACATTTATAATATTAATATTATTAGTATGGATATCTGAAACAGTGTGAATAACTAATGAAATTCTTTCAGGATCCAATTGTGAGTGGGATGGCGTCAATGGAAAATGCGTGAAAGAGACGCAATGTCTTACTACTCTGGCGAGAGGTGAGAAACATCCGGTAAGTATAATAAATGTAATACATAATTAGGTTCTAATATACAGGATGTCCCACGGCTAAGCCATGGAGGGAAAGTACCTTAAACATTGTAGGTAGATAGAACATTTTACTGAAAGAAGACATTGGTGCCGATTCTCTTGTGCACAAACTAACGTAAATTTAAGTTAAGTGCATCTTTCTCTTTCCATTTCTTACAGAAAAGGACAGAAGATACATTTTAGTTTAATCCTGTCAAATTAGACAGCGCCTGATGAAAATTGACGTATATTTAGACGCCATGTTTTTAAATTGCGTCTAAATTATCTATGGAGTGTCTAAATTTGACAGGACTCAACTAATATTTGATCTTCTGTCCTTTTCTTAATTAAAAGAAAAGAGAAAGATGCACTTAACTTAAATTTACGTTAGTTTGTGCACAAGAGAATCGGCACCATTATTTGAACTTTAAAAACAATTTAAACTGCATTCATAGACCATTAAATAATTAAATGGTTGGGCTGGGAATCAAACATGTTCCACGAGAAAATTAATTAGCCTGTAGTTTTATCCTACCGATCGAAAGGCTTCGTCACAAAGATTATTTTTTGCTAAATAACATAGCGTCAAAAATAAAAGAAAGACCATGAATTTTAACACTTTTTATGCAAAATTAGTCAACCCTGTATAAGCAAGGTGCATTTTTTGCGCGCTCTAAAGAGTAGTCAGCACGCGACGGGCCCTCAAAGCTCAATGCCTGCCGTGGTTGCGGAATAGTTCTAATCGTTAACGCGGCCCCGAAACATAAAGGGCAACCGAAGGAACAATAATGGGTTTTAGTCAGTAAAAGTCTGACTTTAAAAATGTGACTTATTTAATTCGTACGTACTTTATAAGTTTATCTTGGACATCACAAATCGGTTGTCATTCGTCTAACGTTGACAGTCATTACCGGTAGTCAGAAGCCAGAAAGTCTGACCAAAGATGGGATGAAATTTGACATCCACGGGGGCGAGGCCAAAGCTAGTTCTTCAAATAAAGTTCGTATTTATTTTTGTTGTATAAAGGTATTTTTACTAAATAAAACAAAACAAGCAAACCCGGTTTTACCGTTCTATCAATGTCAAAAGTACGTTGAACAAGATAATAAACAGAAAAATAAGAAAATAACCAATTATGTTTATAAATATGTTTATAAAACAAAAACATGAGAACAAGTCACAAACTATTTTGTTTGGTTAACTACTATGGGTCTGAATGCTGGACAATAAAGAAGACACACGAGCAAAGGGTCCATGTAAATGAAATGAAAATGTTGCGCTGGGCGGGAGAAGTGACCAGATTTGATCGAGTGCGTAACAAGCACATTCGGGGCAGTTTCAAGATCGCGCCGATTACAGACAAAATGTTAGAACAACGCCTCAGATGGTATGGACACGTAAAAAGACGAAGAGAAGATCACGTGGTAAAAATTGCACTGGCCATGCCAGAACTAAAGAAACGGGCGACCTCCGTCAACCTGGTGGTCAAATACAGAAAGAGACCTTAAGAAAGTCCAATTGCCAGAACCGACAACCCAGAACAGACTCTCGCGCCGTAGAGTGAGGAGACCCGACCCCAAATAACGGGAACAGGGATGGACAAAGAAGAAGAACTACTACGAGAATGAATTAAATAAACAAAATCTTAGGCCTACTCACTCACGGCTATCTGATCCCAAGCTAAACAGACCTTGTGTTGTTGACCAGACAACTGATTTACATCATAATCTCCCTGACTGACTTTTCCCTTGGGGTAGCTTCTAGTCTTAGCGGAGTCAGCTGTTTACCAGTGGCGACTGCCTATCAGACCTTCACAACAGCCCAGTAACTGAGCGACACGATACCCATTAGTTCCACTGGTCAGAGTACTGTCTTCTGACTACCCGTTTATTTGTGTTTTTTTGGGGAGTGGGAAATCATCAAATGACTGCTCCCGTCCTGGGTGCGGCGGGAGGGCGTGTCAGACTTTTACTGACTAAAACCCACTCATGTTCCTTCGGTTGCCCTTTATGTTCCGGGGTCACGGTGACTATTATAAACATTCCGCAACCCCGGGAGGCGTGGCCCTGTTGGGCCCCTTCTCGTGCTGACTTCTCTTTGAGGCGCGCGTGGAACACTAACGCGCCGTTGACGCGGGCCTGGTCCTAGGGCGGCGAGCTACCCACCGCTCGCCGTCTGATGCTAGTAGGTCTTTAGATATTCATCCGCTCCTACGGGTCAATAATTTAGCTCTTTTTAGCTTATGTCCAAAGAAAACAAATATTTTATTAGAAGACCCGTTCGCGACTTTTGCTGAGTAAAACCCACTCATGTTCCTTCGGTTGCCCTTTATGTTCCGGGGTCACGGTAACTATTATAAACATTGTCAAAGTTCTACGAATGACAACCGGGAACAACGGCTTTACGTGCTTTCCGAGGCACGTCCAAGATAAACTTTAGAAAGTTAATATTCCTCAAAAGGCTAAAGTAAATAGATATGTTTTTTTTTCTTTAGGTATGTGCCACAAAAGGCGATGTGAATATTATCTGCTGCACCGATTGTGAACTCGTCAATAGTACAAGGTATCTATAATAATAAATAGCAATAAATATATTAAGTATTAAGAGATCTATCTATTCCAAATAGGGTCGAGTTGCATAAATTGTACCACCTCAAAATCCAGAAAACCGTAATGATTACTTTTATTTTATATTTGTAATATAACCTTAAGTTTTACAGTTTTTGTGTCAGCTTGTAAAGTTCGTTAACTGGTACAGTCAGCACCATAAGTCGATGAACAGAATCAACATAACAAAACACCTGTTCACAATTAAAATGCCATAAGTTATTGTCGCAACTAGGAAATATCTATATATGTATATGTATAGTATGTATAGATATAATATGTTTGTGTAAATTGATTCTGTTCATCGACTTTTGGTGCTGACTGTACAATATAGGCAACCTTCCCATAATTTAAGAATGCACAACACCTCTCGGTGTCCTCCACAGTTAATTCTGGCTTTCAGGAGTTGTAGTGGTTGGGAATAGTGTGGCGGGATTGCGACCAGGCAATGCTAAATATTGTTTATGTTAATATTTGGTCCCATTGGATGCGGGTGGCACAGGAGCGATGCATGTGGAGATCTTTAGGAAAGGCCTTCGTCTAGCAGTGGACGTGTATCGGCTGACGATGATGATGATAATTAAATATTTCTCTTACAGAAATGTGGTGATGAGTCCGTCATCTGGTTACTACTGGAAGGACGGCACTAAGGCGAGAGACAGTGAGTTTATTTTTTTTTTATTTGATAGGACTAAACGAATTATCTTAATTAAATGAAAAGAGAAAGATGCACAAACTTAAATTTAGGTTATTATGTGAACAGGAGAATTAGCACCTATGTGTCATAATTCTATGTCTAGTGGTAAGTCTATGGATACATAAATTATTAGAAATAGCCTCTAATCTTTCTTTAGCCTGTGGTCTGGCGAAAATGTCAATTTGACAACTGTCATTAATGTCAGGTTTCATTACTGCCACGCGAAATTGACCCGTATAATCAATGTCATTTATTTATTTTGTTGTTTTATCTGTGCTACGGTTGTGGTTCACTCAACTGGCCTGGTCGACAAACTATACCAATCGCCAGATGACCATTAGACTGACTAACCACTAGACTGACAGGCCCGTCGCATCCATACTAATATTATAAATGGGAAAGTGTGTCTGTCTGTCTGTCTGTTTGTCTTTCTTTCACGGCAAAACGGAGCGACGGATTGACGTGATTTTTTAAGTGGAGATAGTTGAAGGGATGGAGAGTAACATAGGCTACTATTTGTCTCTTTCTAACGCGAGCGAAGCCACGGGCAAAAGCCAGTAATAAATATTCGCAAAAGAATTTGTTACTCCAAACAAGAATGGTTGATTTTGGCAGATATTGCAAAAAGTAGATTCCAACTGTTTTTAATTTATATTTTATTTATTATTATCAATCTCACGTTTTTCTTATCTATAATTATTATTTTTGAGAATATAATTGAAATGGCTTAATCTTATTGCTATAGAAACAGTAAAATTGACATCATTTTTATCTCTCCAACTTCTGGAATTATTTAAAGTTTTTGTTTTGAGTTATGAATCAAAATAAGATTAAGATATTATTGCATAGCTGTTTATATAAAGTTCTTAATAATAAACATTATTTTTTAACCGACTTCAAAAAAGGAGGAGGTTCTCAATTCGTCTGTATGTTTTTTTTTGTATGTTTGTTACGCGATATCTCCGTCAATAATTGTAAACGGATTTTGATGGTTCTTTATTTGTTTGATAAGTCATGATTCAGGGGTGGTCCCATATAAATTTTGTGGCGATCGGTTCCGCGCTTCTCGAAAAATTCAAGAAGAACAAAAAAAGTTGACGAAATATTCATAGACGATGTGTGCTTTTTCTTCAAATTTCTATTTTCGTTTTATATGATTGTAAGTAGTTTTATTTTGAAATCACTTTGAAAGATACTTTAATACACAGTCAAACAATGGGAGTGGACACTAAAAAGTAAAAAATAAAAAAACTTTTTTCAAAAAAATAATAACCACCTTCAAAAACTAAAAAGCTAAAAATAAAAATAAAAGTTTTTTATTTTTGGATCAACAGTCTACCCAGGCCTGATATGCAATGTTTTTCTAAGAAATTAGGTGTTTACAAATACATTATTTTCATATTGCGGGCAGTTTTTACCGCGTTACTTCCGCGTCGGAACTCGTATTCAAAAAACTTTTTTCAAAAAAATAATAAGGCGGTTATTATTTTTTTGAAAAAAGTTTTTTATATATTACTTTTTAGTGTCGACTCCAAATGTTTCACTGTATATAGTATCTTTCAAAGTAATTTATTTTCAAAATAAAACTACTTACAATCTTATAAAACGAAAATAGAAATTTGAAGAAAAAGCACACATCGTCTATGAATATTTCGTCATTTTTTTTTGTTCTTGGTGAATTTTTCGAGAAGCACTGAACCGATCGCCACAAAATGTATATGGGACCACCCCTGAATCATGACTTATCAAACAAAAAAAGAACCATCAAAATTCGTTCACAATTGACGGAGATATCGCGTAACAAACATACAAAAAAAAACATACAGACGAATTGAGAACCTCCTCCTTTTTTGAAGTCGTTTAAATAGAAAACTGACTGACTGGTTGGGTGACAATTCAATGCACAGCCCAGATCGCTGCTAAGTCTTGAAACTTGGAGGGGGTGTTCTTTGTGAAGAGTAGGTATCCACCAAGTGTTTTAGAAAACTGCACCCCCAAAAGACGTAAAATGGAGGGTAAAAGTTTCGACACCCGCGCCGGCAAAACTGCCTGCAAAAGCTGGTTTCACACAAATAAAATAAATAAATATTTTGGGTCAACTTACACACAGCCATCTGATCCCAAGCTAAGCAGAGTTTGTACTATGGTAACCAGATAACTTATACACATACTTATATAATGTTATAAATACATACATAATTACAGATAAATTACACCCAGACACATAACAAACAATCACGCTCACCACACAAAGTTTGTCCTGGGTGGGCAACGAACCCACGACCTACGGCTTAGCAGTCACTAACCACTAGACCAACAGGCCCGTCAATAACAATGTAATGTATCAATGATAATAGGGTATTACACTGTATAAGAGAAAAAATATAAAAATATATTATTGAGGTAGTTTAAGCAAAAAGCAGCCGAACAGTGTTAGTTTTAGTTCATAAAACTAGAAAATATTTTTTTAAATTCAATTCAAAGTTTTCAGTTTTTTTTACCTGTTCTTGAACACACCGAAATACAGACCACAGACAGTGAGAGCTGTCGACTGTCAACAGTGTCAACTAGACGTCACTATTTGTTTTATTTATAACCTCCTAATACGATCTTTATTATAAAAATATACTTTTTCATGGAAGTTATTGTGAAAGATATTTTAGATGGCTAATGCACATGTGTACTTACATCAAAGTGATATTTACAACAACAGTACAAACGGTACAAACGGGTTTTTATGGTGTAATAGTTGGAATTCTCTTCCCACAACTTTTAACTAAGTTTTTCTTAAATTTGAATCAGTTAACACTAGAATTAACAATTATTCCGATGTTTTCACACTTGTGTTCTTGCATTCCGAAACGCACACCAACGGTAAGTCGAACAGCAACTAATTTTTGAGATAAAAACAATAAAAATTATGTAAAGTGTCACAGCGCGTTTGTTTATTTACTGACGTAAGGACGTCATATCGCCAAAGCAAAAACCACGCCCACGGCGTTTTCCGTTTTGGAATTTCCGCGCGAAATTTGAAAATACAATTTTTAAAAGCGTTTTTAGGGTACTTAGCGCTTAAATAAAAATTTAGGATTTTTTTTAGTGGTTTCTTAGTACTGTAGGAGTTATTAGAAATACTTAAAAAAAAGAGTGTAATACCCTATTTATGTATTGGTTACCTAAACGAAATTCTATTT
>CM066220.1:8924674-9177593 GCA_033675125.1 Athetis lepigone | reverse complement strand
GAAGATACGTTTTAATTTAATCCTGTCAAATTAGACAGCGCCTGATGAAAATTGACGAATATTTAGATGCCATGTTTTTAAATTGCGTCTAAATTATCTATGGAGTGTCTAAATTTGACAGGACTTTACTGATATTTGATCTTCTGTCCTTTTATTAATTAAACAGAAAGAGAAAGATGCACTTAAATTTACGTTAGTTTGTGCACAAGAGAATCGGCGCCACTGTCCCACTGCCAGGTAAAGGCATCGATATCGGGCAATTCGATTCCGGTCCCGGAGACTTGTCCAGCGGTTTTTTGCAATTTTAAATAATAAAAAAACTGTGAAAGCCATATTGGCGTAAATAAAACACAAAAAGTACAAAGTGTATTTTCCTTTATATCTCAAAAAAATTTAACAATAATTTAGTCACTTTTAATTGACAAAAATTAACATTAAAAAAGATGGTTATGGCTATTTTGTTAAAACTAAAAAAAAATAATAAAATAAAAATTTTACACAATACTGTGGTAATCTCTCAAATTATGTTTACATATTAAAAAAAATGCTTCAATAAGGTTACATTTAGTTATGTTCAATATTTACAAATTAATAAGTTTCTAGAGAAAATTATTATTTAAAAAAATATGTATTTTTTTTCGGGCTTCATAGTCTATGTATGAATGCCGAAAAATCGCTTGTATTATTTTATTTTCAATCATTTTAGTTACTACTCAGTATAAGGATGAAATAATTAGAATTTAATTATATGAAATAATCACTGCTCTTTATTTTGATAAAATCGTATCCAATACTAATATTATAAATGGGAAAGTGTGTCTGTCTGTTTGTCTTTCTTTCACGGCAAAACGGAGCGACGGATTGACGTGATTTTTTAAGTGGAGATAGTTGAAGGGATGGAGAGTAACATAGGCTACTTTTTGTCACTTTCTAACGCGAGCGAAGCCGCGGGCAGAAGCTAGTTCAAATATATTTAGAGACTGGCTTCTTGAAGAAACCACTGAAGTTAGAATCATGAAATTTGCGGTAGTTTCTTCTTATAGTGTAGAGGTACTATTTTTGGAAATTCAACCCCCAACGGGGAGAAATAGGGAATAAAAATTTGGTTTAAAATAGGCAAACGAAATCGCTGTAAACAGCTAGCATTTTATTTGAATAAAATTGAAAGAGAAAATAGGACATCAATTAATACTTCAAATAAAAAGAGTGACATATTTCAAATACTTTAAATTCATTTTAACATCCTTGATTTATGACTAACATACAATTCATGTCTTGTTCAACGTACGTTGCGTTTTTATGTTAAAACCTACATTAATTCCATTAGAAAACAAGCGATGTACACAAAACAGTAGTTCAGTTTAAAATCTAAAAAAAAAGAAAACTTTACACTTAACCCTAGAGAAAATAACGCAGGACTTATTAAAATTAATAATAATAATAATTTAAGAAACGTTTCTAATCGTTGTTTGGACTTAAAAGATACAAAATAAAAGATAAAATATTACGTCTTTTTATATGATCAGCCCGAAAGACTAGCGAGTTTAAAAGCGTGGTCAAAAATCATGCAGTTACCTGCATTTTTTTTATTTAACAAAACCTTGTAAAAATATAACTAAGTTCATAATAACCCCTCAGCCATTACGCAATAAACAAAATGGCGGCGGAAATTTCACTACTACGCCAAAAAGAAAAACGTACGAGCATAGATTATAAAATTTTATTTTTTTATATTGTAGGAAATTTATTCAAGAACTTAAATAATCTTATAACTTGTTTATTCAAAAGTAGTCTGTAAGTCATAAAAATAAAGACTATAATAAAATGGGATACCCCGTCAGCCGGCTGTCGGTTGGGTGTCAAGAGGAGTCAATTTTGGTTAAAAATTAAATTGACATAAAAACAACACAAATGTATTTTTTCAATGCCCGAATTTTAAGTCATCAATATTTCATAAAAAATAAAATCAAAATCCTTTAGAAATACAACAACCAAGTTTTTTAATAGTCAATTTAGGTTAAATAATATTGACATGAAAACAAAACGTAAGTATTGTTTTCAAATGTTTTCGACTTTTCAGTAACATTATTAAAAAAAAAACTAGAACAGAATTCTATAGCCGAGATACACTTTACTTGGCTTGGTCTCTTTCTCGCTATTTTTGTTTGCTAGTTGTGCGACGGAGAGGGCAATATTTTTAAGCTTAGCTACTAAATAAGCAACGTTTACATCTCGGCTTTTGTGTTTATAATGATAGCCCATTAATTAGCCCATGGCTATAATGTTTGGCACAATTGATCAAATACTGTTCTTTAGGCATAAAAACGTAACAGTTAAGCCTCGTACCCACTAGGAACAATTGTCGAGCGACTTGTGTCCCCGGTGACATCGGGCGAAGTCGGGCGACGTCGGGCGACATCGCCGATCGATTTAGACGAAACATTTTTTCGATTTAAATTTATCCGAATTCATCCACTAGAACCAAGCGACAGCCGGCTGTTGGGCTGCTATTCTTTTCTATTGTGTCTCGAATCGCGTGTGTTCGATGGTTTTAAACGCTAACACGATGACTGATGATTAACAAAATATGCAACTACCCGCATCTGACCACGCTCTTAAAGCAGATTGAAAAGATCTCTTTGGTTTTTTACAGAAAATATAGAAAATAAATGTTATGGCAGGCAGGAGTTGAAGATAATTTGGGTCGCCTTCTAATTGGTCATTGCGTGACGGGCAAAGTTGTCAACTTGAAGAGGCAAAGTTGACCACTTAACGAGGCAAAGCTATGAACCAAAACTCGTGATTGGTTATGGTTTTATATCCGAAATGAGACACTGCTTTGTGCTATATGAAACAGATAAAATGACTGCAAAAAACAGTCATTTAAATTGAAGTTTTACTTTAGCAAAAAATAATAATGTATTTTTATTGCCTTTACATACCGCAATGAGCACAAAAGAAGACTAGCTAATAAAACAGCGTAAATCTATTTCGCATGTTCGCCAGACGACACTTATTTGTCTATTCATCGTACAGACAAAACTATCAAACTTTGAATCTTATCTTTAAGTGATAAAGTTGAAAATCTCTTAAAGAAACTTGTAATCAGTACAAGAACCCAGCATTGTAAGATTAGAAAATCGATTTTAAAATTGTAGATTTCACAGTTTTATTAGCAAAACCCATGCCAAAAAGAGATACAAATAGTCTTGATACAGTAGGCACGTTCCTAATACTATACTGTACATGAAAAAATATTATCTTTCCCTATTTATACAATGTCAGTCAAAATCTAAGCTGACTATTTATATTTAAGAAAGTGCGGACTTTTATTACGTTCTGTACAAAATTTACATCGTTAACGTGATTTTAGTGAGTTTGTGAAATAATTTTGCAAATCTGTTTTTGGCTGGCGAAGGGAAGATTTTAAATATAAACTTGTTTTGTTAAGTAAAAAATTAGTCCTGATATGTGAAATAAATTTCATAATTTTTGCAACATTACAGTGTTTGCAAATTTATTTCATTTGAATTGGTATTGTTTGTGTATTTGATATTAAAGTGTGACACATTATACTTATATTTTGTGGTAGTGTAATATGATTGCAAACATTTGGATGTTGAACAATCGCTGACAATTCTTATTTACATAATGCACTTGAGAAAATGAGAGGCATCAAAACGAATCGTCTAAAAATCCGTATAAAATATAATGCTGTATCACCAGTCCTGACTAAAAATATTTTCAATATCAGCGACAAAGCTAGTGTTCAATTTGTCAACAGTTATATCCTTAAAAATGGCCCACAGGCTAATTTGTGGAAGAAATACGCATAAGACTAACTTTAAGGCAATCCCTTTCGATGCCTCTAGTTTCTTTCAATGGATTTTCCAAATATATGGTGCATATGTTTTAATATCTGATTATTTTCAAAACGGGCTATAACTGGTGGCAGAAAAACATACGGCCCGTCTGGAAAAGCGGTCCCCGTAGCCCATAGACGCTTACAACATCAGAAGTATAATCTACGTCTTGCCGTCTTTTTGCAATAAAACCTTTTTTAGTCTGCACGGTAATAACTGTCGTATATCTACTAAATAGACATTTATCAGTACCGAGTCGCTAATAAATATAAACAATAAATTTTACAAGAATGTCCGTTAATAGGAACATATTAGGCCCAATATTTAACTAGTTTCACACGCCTAGCAACAGTAGCTAGCCTAGTACAGACATAGTCTGGGACCCGAGAAAGGACAGAGGATAGTTTTCATCCCGGAAATCCCCCGGAAACGGGAACTATTATTCCATGCGGACGAAGTCGCGGGCAAAAGCTAGTGTATAGATATAGATGTATAGATAGTGATAATTAAATACTTACGATTTTATCAGAGGCGGAAGAGTTCATAGCGCCCTAGGCAAACTAATAATCGGCGCCCCTCTTGTCCCCTTTTTTTTTAAACTTGTTTACACTGTCCCACTGCCAGGTAAAGCCCCCTCCCCCCTCCAAGTTTTATCAGGCAATTCGATTCCGGTCCCGTCTTGTCCAGCGGTTTTTTGCAATTTTAAATAATAAAAAAACTGTGAAAACCATAGTGGCGTAAATAAAACACAAAAAGTACAAAGTGTATTTTCCTTTATATCTCAAAAAAATTTAACAATAATTTAGTCACTTTTAATTGACAAAAATTAACATTAAAAAGATGGTTATGGCTATTTTGTTAAAACTAAAAAAAATAATAAAATAAAAATTTTACACAATACTGTGGTAATCTCTCAAATTATGTTTACATATTAAAAAAATGCTTCAATAAGGTTACATTTAGTTATGTTCAATATTTACAAATTAATAAGTTTCTAGAGAAAATTATTATTTAAAAAAATATGTATTTTTTTTCGGGCTTCATATTCTATGTATGAATGCCGAAAAATCGCTTGTATTATTTTATTTTCAATCATTTTAGTTACTACTCAGTATAAGGATGAAATAATTAGAATTTAATTATATGAAATGATCACTACTCTTTATTTTGATAAAATCGTATCCATTCTAATATTATAAATGGGAAAGTGTGTCTGTCTGTCTGTTTGTCTTTCTTTCACGGCAAAACGGAGCGACGGATTGACGTGATTTTTTAAGTGGAGATAGTTGAAGGGATGGAGAGTAACATAGGCTACTTTTTGTCACTTTCTAACGCGAGCGAAGCCGCGGGCAGAAGCTAGTTAAAATATATTTAGAGACTGGCTTTTTGAAGAAACCACTGAAGTTAGAATCATGAAATTTGCGGTAGTTTCTTCTTATAGTGTAGAGGTATTATTTTTGGAAATTCAACCCCCAACGGGGCGAAATAGGGAATGAAAATTTGGTTTAAAATAGGCAAACGAAATCGCTGAAAACAGCTAGTATTTTATTTAAATAAAATTGAAAGAGAAAATAGGACATCAATTAATTCTTCAAATAAAAAGAGTGACATATTTCAAATACTTTAAATTCATTTCAACATCCTTGATTTATGACTAACATACAATTCATGTCTTGTTCAACGTACATTGCGTTTTTATGTTAAAACCTACATTAATTCCATTAGAAAACAAGCGATGTACACGAAACAGTAAGTTCAGTTTAAAATCTAAAAAAAAAGAAAACTTTACACTTAACCCTAGAGAAAATAACGCAGGCCTTATTAAAATTAATAATAATAATAATTTAAGAAACGTTTCTAATCGTTGTTTGGACTTAAAAGATACAAAATAAAAGATAAAATATTACGTCTTTTTATATGATCAGCCCGAAAGACTAGCGAGTTTAAAAGCGTGGTCAAAAATCATGAAGTTGACTGTAATTTTTCATTTAATAAATTTAAAAATATAACTATATAAGTTCATAATAATAACCCCTCAGCTATTACGCAATAAACAAAATGGCGGCGGAAATTTCACTACTACCACAAAAAGAAAAACGTACGAGCATAGATTATAAAATTTAAATTGTAGGAAATTTATCTAAGAACTTAAATAACCAAACTTGTTCATACATAAGTAGTCTGTAAGTAATAAAATAAGGACTATAATGAAATGGAATACCCCGACAGCCGGCTGGTTAAAAATAAAATTGACATAAAAACAACACAAATGTATTTTTTCAATGCGAGAATTTTAAGTCTTTAATATTTCATAAAAAATAATATCAAATCCTTTAGAAACAAAACCAAGTTTTTTTAAGTCAATTTAGGTAAAATAATATAATTGACATGAAAACAAAAAAAAAGTTTTTTGATTAGACTTTTCAGTTAATTTATTAAAAAAAAAACTTTCTAGAACAGAATTCTATAGCCGAGATACACTTTACTTGGCTTGGTCTCTTTCTCGCTATTTTTGTTTGCTAGTTGTGCGACGGAGAGGGCAATATTTTTAAGCTTAGCTACTAAATAAGCAACGTTTATAATGACAGCCCACGGCTATAATGTTTAGCACAATTGATCAAAATCTGTTCTTTAGGCATTTGTCTATTTATCCGAATTCAACCTCTCGAACCAAGCGACAGCCGGCTGTTGCGCTGCTATTGTGTCTACGTGTTTTCGAAGGTTTAAAACGCTAACACGATGACTGATGATTAACAAAATATGCAACTACCCGCATCTGACCACGCTCTTAAAACAGATTGAAAAGATCTCTTTGGTTTTTTACAGAAAATATAGAAAATAAATGTTATGGCAGGCAGGAGTTGAAGATAATTTGGGTCGCCTTCTGATTGGTCATTGCGTGAACAGGCAAAGTTGTCAACTTGAAGAGGCAAAGTTGACCACTTAAAGAGGCAAAGTTATGAACCAAAACTCGTGATTGGTTATGGTTTTATATCGGAAATGAGACACTGTTTAGTGCTATATAAAACAGATTAAATGACTGCAACAAACAGTCATTTAAATTGAAGTTTTACTTTAGCATAAAATAATAATGTATTTTTATTTTTTATTGCCTTTATATACCGCAATGAGCACAAAAGAAGACAAGCTAATAAAACTGTGTAAATCTATTTTTCATGTTCGCCAGACGACACGTATTTGTCTTTTCATCGTACACACGAAACTATCAAATTTTTTCAATAAACTTTGAACCTTACGTTATAGTGATAAAGTTGAATATCACTTAAAGAAACTTGACAGGTTGTTGTAACTTGATGTGCTGAGAAACAAATTGCTTTATATGCTGTAATCAGTACAAGAACCCAATAATCAGTATTGTCAGATTAGAAAGCCACAAGAAAAATCGATTTTAAAATTGTAGATTTCACAGTTTTATTAGCAAAACCCATGCCAAAAAGAGATACAAATAGTCTTGATACAGTAGGCACGTTCCTAATACTATACTGTACATGAAAAAATATTATCTTCCCCTATTTATACAATGTCAGTCAAAATCTAAGCTGACTATTTATATTTAAGAAAGTGCGGACTTTTATTACGTTCTGTACAAAATTTACATCGTTAACGTGATTTTAGTGAGTTTGTGAAATAATTTTGCAAATCTGTTTTTGGCTGGCAAGGGAAGATTTTAAATATAAACTTGTTTTGTTAAGTAAAAAGTTAGTCCTGATATGTGAAATAAATTTCATAATTTTTGCAACATTACAGTGTTTGCAAATTTATTTCATTTGAATTGGTATTGTTTGTGTATTTGATATTAAAGTGTGACACATTTATACTTATTTATTTTATGGTAGTGTAATATGATTGCAACATTTGGCTGTTAAACAATCGCTGACAATTCTTATTAACATAATGCACTTGAGAAAATGAGAGGCATTAAAACGAATCGTCTAAAAATCTGCATAAAATATAAGCTGTTGGCAAACTTATCAGCGACAAGGCCCGTGTTCAGTTTGCCAACAGCTACATCCTTAAAAATGGGCCACAGCCTAATTTGTGGAAGAAATACGCATAGGACTAACTTTAAGGCAATCCCTTTCGATGCCTCTAGTTTCTTGCTATGGATTTTCCAAATATATGGTGCATGTTTTAATATCTGATTATTTTCAAAACGGGCTATAACTGGTGGCAGAAAAACATACGGCCCGCCTGGAAAAGCAGTCCCCGTAGCCACAACGCTTACAACATCAGAAGTATAATTAGTATAATCTGCGTCTTGCCGTCTTTTTGCAATAAAACCTTTTTCAGTCTGCACTGTAATAACTGTCGTATATCTACTAAATAGACATTTATCAGTACCGAGTCGCTAATAAAAAATAAACAATAAATTTTACAAAAAATCTTTAAGAAGACTTTCAAATAATGTCCGTTAATAGGAACATATTAGGCCAAATATTTAACTAGTTTCACACGCCTAGCAACGCTAAATCTAAATCTAAAATTGGTGTTACATTTAAGTAGATTTTTAATAATTTTGGAGGCAATTTTGACTTAGACCTTTTTGAACATAAGACTTAAATCGACCCATCGCGAAGGCATCTTGCCTCTTCATATTTACAACTAAAATGTTGCGTAAAATTACCGCGTTTAGGCCTTAAATGTAAAAAATCACAACAGTACCTAAGTAGAGAAGAATTTTTAGATTTTTAAGTAACATTGTTCATTTGAAAATAAAGTTTACGCTTTATTTAAAGTTTTTTTTAACATACCCTATTTTTACCTGACTGCCCTAAAAGGACAAAAAATCTTATATTTTGCTAATATATAAGTTAAAAAATCAGCCTCGGATTACAACATCCCGTTAAATACAAAAAATAAAGCATAAAATTTATTTCAATCCGTAATTCAATCTCCAGTCAATTTTAAGTTATCATTCCGAATAATTACAATTACAAATTGCTTATCAATCTTTGCGGAAGCACCTTAATATTTTACTTTATTCAATTCCTTTTAATTTACAACCGAAATATCTTGATTTGTATACAACGTTCACATAGTAAATTTTCACCAGACTTTTATCATTTATGGAAAATTTCATACGCGTGCGTAATTCACAGACTTACGTATGTAAACTTTTGTATAAAAATCCTAATAGCTTTAACTTACTTAGTTTGATGTTAGAAATGGTTGGCGATATTTATGAGGTTAAACTTCCGACATTAAAATTTTTAGTCATTGATCACAATGCTTTCTCAAAGCGTACTGATGATTTCAAACTCAATCACACACGTAGATTTTCCTGAACCATTCTCGCCATTATCTAAGCACAAATCGAAACTTTTAACCCCAGGCTGTCTCTATTCCAAAAACATCGAGCTAAGTAAATTTCATAGCTAATTAGTTTATATTATTTCCAAAATTCCTACGCATACACAAGCCACATTTACGTACATTCGAACACAATGCTCAAAAATGGTTTTTCTAATAGGTTTAATACTTGTGGGGTACTGTAAATTTACGACTGTATTTCCTAAAGGGATGGGCAAAGTTGTACTGTCCACATACTTTGCTTGTAGTCCCCAAAGGATGGGCAAAGTTATATTATACCTACTTTTCGCTAATAATGATTAGGGTCAGGCTCACACCGCTAGCCGACTAAAAAAATCTGTCATAGATCGCCTGACGTGGCAAAGTTGTCACTATAGGCCAGCCCTAATGATATTTTCAAAAGAAAATCCACATTTTGAACACACACTTAAATTATATTGCATTGATTTCAGGCTTTAGGCCAAATCGCCGTTTAAATTTAATTGTTCTATCTAATATTAATCTAAAAATGTCATCCAAAATTTCGATTTATGTACATTTTTTCTAATTAAAAGCCCGCTAATGTCGCCAAAAAAGATTGAATTTAAATTGTGCATATTTTAAGCAATTTGTGTGCAATATTGTTAAGAAGTTTAGTTCCAATGCCCCATTGAATATATTTTATTAAGTAGTTGAAAACTGGGGATATTTTAAAGTTTCTTCCAATTTTCTTGTACCACGACTTTTCTTTGCAAGACCGCAAAACTGTAAGATCTTAGAAACTCGAGATAACTTACATCCAACAAAGGACAGTAACTAGACATTTTCAGTAGACTTATCATATTTCATTTTCTGTATACGATTCCCAGAATCATAAAAGACGTTCACCGTTCTACACATAACTCCGTAAGTTAAAACATTGCATTATGTACTTCAGTCTTTACACGAAAATTGAAAACACCGCCATCTGTCACGTACAAACGTAAACTAAACAATTGAACACAGCGCCATCTATCTTCGGATCCGGCGAACTATTTGGGTAAAGTCTTTTTCACACACACACAGTTCCTTATATCTCTTGTCCTTTTCACTCGTACATCACCTTTTCGGTACGTTATGGATCCTCCGCGAAATTTGACGGATACTATGCGTGTGTGCGAGGTCTAGTCGTAGTGACTGGACGTTAGGCTAGTTCGGGAAGAATGGAGGGTGGAACTGTGTTGAGGCATCGTCGTCGATGGGGGGGGCATGCGGGTACTTGCCGCTTGTCTCTCTTGCTCTTCAAGCTGGACTGTGAATTCTTCTTCGAGGGCCTGTAAATTATGAAGACGGTTGAGGTTTTGTGGTTTAATATTATGTAGGAATAAATAAATTTATGTGCAATGGTTGTATACCAGGTCAAATGGTTTAAAGCACGGAGAAAATTTTCTAAACCGACATTGAGAAATTATTAAAAACTGATCTGATATACAAACATCACTTATTGAAAAAACAGTTTTATCTTTTTAATTAAGAATATTTTTTTATATCTGAAATTCCTGTAAGTAATATTTTTAGTAGAATGTATGATGTACTCGCATATACTTTTATATTTGTGCACTTTTAAAATGACCAGGAAAACATGCTAAATAATAAAAAAAAACATTCAAGAAAATAACATGCCATATTCAGTGCTAATAAAAAGCCTTTCCTGACGGTCTTGAAATGACGTTACGAGTTTAAATTTCGTCTTAGTACCGTAAAGAAAGGCAGAACGATTGCTACAGGAAACACGAAACGCTGTCAAGTCACTTTAACCCGCAATGCGAGATATTTAAACATCGAAATAATTAGGCAAATGACATAGTCTCCGAGCTTAAAAAGGAAACACTGAAATCAATATTCGCTTAGAAAAACTATAGTTACTTTCAGTTTTAGGACTTATTCTGCAGTAGACTATGATATAATTAGAATATGTTTTAGCTGAAAGTTATGGCTAATTTATAAGAAAATTGTATTATAGTTTGCGTAGTACTACATGCTTATGCTCGTGACTGTACGTGCCGGCTAGTTGAAAAATTTAATGAATCCTTGCTCGAGCGTCTACACAATCAAAAGTTAGTTGAAAAATTAAAATGTATCACTTATCTCCTAGTATCCCATATAAACTCCGATTAGAAAAAGCCAAGCGCGTGTTTCTTGCAGCAATCGTCAATATAAAAGTGGTATAAAAATGCCACATACCATGCATCCGGAGTCGTCCAATCCTTGTTAGCAGAACCTGATCACCACGCCGTTAAAATACCCCGTATATTGTTATTGGGCTTGACGAAACCTTTTTTGACTGTTAACATTTCAACGACCAAGCGACATCCGGCTGTTATTGTGTTTTGAAATACGTGTGCTCGAAGTTTTAGGGAAATTTACCCAAAAAACGAAATACCCCCTACATGATCATGGACTCAAGATACTGTATAATTATATACTCAACAAAATAGAATTAGGATCATGAAAAATTAAAGATCTTTCCTCAAAAACCGATGACCAGGGATGAGACATACTTGCAAAAATTAATACCAGGGCTTGCAAGTACGAGTTTGAACAAATACCAGGGTCAGAAACCAGGTTTTAAAATACTTGAAAGTATTTTGTACCAAATGCGTATTTCAGTGCAGTAAAGGGCTCGCGGACGCGGCATTAGCGGTCGGCAACGCTGACACTTATGCCACGGGAAATTGATTCGTATGCTAATAGAAATAAGAATTATAATCTTATCCTCAAAAATAGTATACTTAGATAAGAAAGTATTTTTATTTACAAATACAACTGTGCTCCTTATAGTTAAGAACAACACGGATCAATTTCCTATGAAAGTATTTTCTAGCTCTGCCAGTGCCCGATAGCATAGGAAATACTTCCATACTTGCAAGTTTTTCTTACTTCGTACTTTCGTACCAGGGCGCCGCCGGACTTTGAAGCAAACTTTCATGGGAAATTGATTCGTATGCAAATAGAGATTAGAATTATAATCGGATCCTCAAAAATAATATACTTGGATATAAAGGTATTTTTATTTGCAAATGCGATTGTGCTCCTTATATTTAAGAGTAACATGGATCAATTTCCTATGAAAGTATTTTCTAGTTCTGCCGGTGCCTGATAGCATAGGAAATACTTCCATACTTGCAAGTACTTTTTACTTCGTACCAGGGCGCCGTACTTTGAAGCAAAGCCCTGGTTTTCAAACCTGGTATGGTAAATACGTCTCATCCCTACCGATGACAATATTCTAGTGTTTATAATCAACTGAAGTTTTATTAGAAAATAGTCATCACTGTTGCAGAAAATTTAAATTATATCTCTAGATTATAATTACTACCCCATTTTGCTAATTATTATTACTAATTTAAATGATATTCACCTCAGTGACAAAACTAATACAACTATTCTTAAGAACTGAATCACAGTGGGACGAATTTGTCGTACTTGAAATAACTAAACAATAATTTAAATTTCAAGCTCTCCATCTCCAAGTTAAAACCTAATCTAACAGTTCATTTCTTGGCAAAAAGTCGTATTAAAAAGGTTTCAGCAAAATACCAACATCAATACACAAGAACCGAAGCACATGCTCATGCGTTGCGACTTTTAATCGCGCGACTGATAGTCGTGTGTTAGGTAGGCTGTATGTACATCTGAAGTTAGGTGTGTTGACATCCTGAATGGATATTAAGTTTAGAAGCTAGGGCAAACTTATGCAGAACATATTTTATATGCATAATAAAGGTAGGCTTAACTGAACTAAAAACAATATTTAGCCAAATGGGCTAACATTATTCATGTGGGCTATCATTGTCCAAGTAGGCTATCATTGGCCTAATAGGCTAACATTGCCCAAGTAAGCCAACATTACCCAAGAAGTAAAAAAAATACGAGTAAGTTATTTGCCTAAGCTTCGGAAATGATTTGTACAACATTGCATATCACCATTGTATCAATTGTAATTAATTAAAGCAAGCTTTTATTATTATTTTCACTTTGTTATACAATTCGGCAACTTTAACCAAATCCCTTAAGATTAACTAAACCCATTTAGATCCTCCCAATTGGCATAATTCTATTCCCTTTAATTTTCATACCCAAAGTGAAATAAAATAGGATTTCTAAATTTTAAAAAGCAAAATAATTTTCCTAATTCCCCAGCACCGTTTCAGAAAAAAAAGACATAAAAAACTATGAAACATAACATCTTTATTTACATTATAATTTGCGTAATATATATGAATAAATTCTTTAAAATAATTAATGACATTTCACAGTGACGCGTACTACAGAAATCGCGTTATTTAAATTGACAATATACTCTAGCTTGTACATTAAAATGGTTAGCTTTAGAGAAATGATAATTCGTTAAAAATATAAACATTTCTTTGGCGGTTAGATGATAAATAATAATAATCATTTTAGGTAACAATGTAGAAGAATTCATGGACTTATTAAAAAAATAGGTTTAAAAGCACAATCAAAATATTTTTTTACAAATGCACAATGTTAAATATTTACTTATTTACTTAAGCAAAATGTAAACATGCGATAGGTCAAGTTGGCTTAAACATGCAGTTTCTATAATTAAGAGACCGTTTCATCATCTTGAATTGCGTGCCTAATTTTTCTATTATTGTCTCAATCTTAGCGACCTATTTGCCTAAAATTATTACTTCAGACGAGCTATTTTTTAATTATTTTGAATGCTCGGCATCTAACGATTTTAGAAATCACTATAGCCATTGTTATATTCTGAATGTTATTTTCAATAGATTATTATATCAAGAGAAATTCAATACGATGCGAAATGTGTACAAGCAAATAAAATATAAATTTTTGTTCAATAAAAAGATTTCACTGAATAACAAAAAAATATTTACAACTTTGCCTACAACGTTGTGATGAAACAGTCACTTAATTTAAACAGTATTGTAATGGAAACTAAAAACAAAATATCTTTAATAGAACAAAATATAATTTAAATTAATTTACAATACAGTACGTTTTTCCTTATTTATAAACGTAAAAAAAAAAGAAAACAGCAAGTTTGCTTTCATTTAACTTAGCCAACGTTTATAAGTAAGAAAATAACTATAAAATGAAGTTTTTTGTACAACGAAGCTATAGACTAAATGACGAGTATGAAAAAAAACATATAGATTTTTGTTTTTTAGAAGAATCGTGAGCAAAAAATTAATAAGCAATAGTTTGCATTTTTTGGATGATCTAATCTACACTAATATCCCAAACTCCGCAACTGTTTGTCACTATTTTTTAAATATTATACCACTGTTTGAATCCTGCTAAAAATGTAATTTTCTGATTTGCGACTTTGTAAATTAAAAAACTTGAGGCCAGTCCAAATTAGCCGGAAAGAGCATAATAGATTCACTATTTTTTCATTAACTGTCAACTAACCTATAGCTAGAAAATTAATTAATAATAACTCAACTCTTTTAATGACTCTTAATAACACTTTTGAATCAAAGCTTTTAGACTATATTAGGAATGTTTCGTTTCATTTTCATGCGTTTAAAAATTGATGTTTAAAATGTTATACCGTGAGTTAATTTTTTTGCTGATTAAAATGCAAACAATCTGTCGGCCCAATTGGGTAGTTTACACCATTAACCAATAAATGTTAGACACAATTTCTATAAAACCTCTTTTAATTTCAGCCCAATAAATTCGGTTCATTATCAATTTGCTATAAAATTTGAATTTTAGTTGCTTTGAAATCAATAAATAGATAGTCAACTGAGTTGTTATTTTAGTGACGTCATAAGTTGCCATTGCCATACAAAATCTATTGGAGAATTGCGTTTTGACAGCTCATAAAAAGTACGTCAATTGATAATGGTGTAAACTACCGTATTGGGCTTTAGTGGTCACCGTCAATACATAATACTAGGAGTACTGTACTCCTTTTATTAATAGGAGCCTAGGATTTATACCGACACCTGTATCTTTCAAACCATGTCGTAATGTTGCTTGACAATAGAAAAAAATATTATTTGGACGAACATTTTAACAGAAGGTAGACATTTTAATATTTTTGACTTGGCGATTAATCACCAATTTTTAAACGCATTATTTACCACTCAATTTACGAGCATTGAAAACAATCGGTGAGCAGAAATCGTTTTACGTGAATCGTAGTTAAATTAGTTATCAATAAAAATATTATCATTATAATTAACTTCGTTAGTGGCGACGCATTATGTATAATTATTTTAATTAAATTTGCTGATCCCTTTTATAAGGTATCATGATTATTTATACTGAATGTATTTTTTTTTTCAACTTTAATAAGAATCGTGAAAAATGTATTTTTAATGGCAGTTAATATTCCAAAGCTTCACATAATAATATAGTGTCTTAATATTTTTTAATATTCAACCTTCGGCACTGCTCCGAGAATTGAAAATTCCTTATTACAAATATGTAAGGTTTGCCAAGCCAAAATCAGCCCTAAAAAGAGGACTGCAGATCTAACCAGTCAAAGGGACTGATATTTATTTATTTCAATAAACATCTAGAAGGTTTAAAAATACACCCAATATAAATAAATATAACAATCAAAAATATCAAATTCAACTTTTTAAATATATTTTATCTAACCTACGACTTTGGATTTGAGGCACATCGAATCTACTCCTAAAGTAATATTGCCGTAAATTACGCTGACAGCGATTTTAAATTTCACCGAACGACTTTCGCCGACAACTTTGCCCGATATTCGCCGACAATTTTACCCGATTTTCGCCGACATAACCGGAAGTTTTTTAAAGGCATTTTTTATTGCTAAAATAATATATAAAGCTAAGGAATATTTTATCATAATTATTATCATTTTTGCAGATATCATACAGAGCTAACTCTCCTATTATACTTAAGCTTCAAGCTTCTAAAAATACACTAGTTTTTTTAATGGAATGTTTTGACTGATATTCTTTTATTTCGAATCTCCTGAAATACAAACTTCTTGTTTGCACCTGGTTATTTTAAATGCAATACCTTTAAAAATATTTTCAACCATCAGCTTAAAGCTGAAAGTTGAAAACCCATTGTTATATATTATTTTATAAACTACCGAAGAATCAACAAAGCTCAATACAAAATGGAACATACATCTATGAGAAATAATTCTCATGTTTTTAATAAATTTTGGAAGAAATAATTTAGACCTAGAAGAAGATCACAGGCTTTTTAATCCGACATTACTTTAGCATTCTCGGACAAATTCACGAGCATAAGCTTTTCTTATTTTTTTTACGATAATTTAAGCATAAATGCATTAAAAATGGAAGGACCGACCGCTCGATGGTGATTTTGTAAAAATGGCTTTGTTATAAAAAATGCTTTTTATTTTCATGTATAATCAAATCACGGTGATGTTTTAATTATATACTAATCTATTAATAAATACTAGGGAAGCGAAGCTATTTGGCAAATTTATTGGAAGTTTTAGGTATTCTAATTGAAATGGAGGTACCAATCATTGCAGTATGTAGTCTAATATTATAAGGGTTTGCTTGAGAGAGCTAATTTAAAAAATGCGGTAGTTTTATCCCGACGCTCAGTTGTTTCAGCAGAGGCCACACTGCACTTATTCAAACGATTTCGGTACTAAATATCAAGATCCCCCAAAATCCCGCGAAATAGCAGGAATACTTATTTTCGTTATCTTTCTGAGGTTTTCTTTGTTTAAGCTACATAAAATTGCGCTACGGCTCACAGAAGCGGACAATCATCGTAGGCAAAGTTAGCGTCAGATAATTTTCATATATAATAAATATGATAATTGTTAATTAGTCATTCAACAACTGGTACCCCCAATTCTCGTCTAATGGCAAGTTTGTGACAATTAATACTTTAGGCAATGTTGTAATTCATATAAATTTATCGATTTTTGTAAGAAATTATTGTTCCTATTTAATTTTCATAGAAGTAAACGATTGTAATTTTAGTTCTTAATTGTTTTAAAGACTTGGAAGAACCTGCAGGAAGGCCGACAGTCAAATTTATTTCTTTAATACAAACGTAATTTTTTTTCGTCTTACTAAATTCAAGATAAAAAGTAATTTTACACACAATTGTACATTTTTTAGTAAAATATGAATACTTAATAAGTATTGTTTAGAAAAAGCGAGTTAGTAATTAAGCAGTAATAGATATAACCTTAAATATAAAAGAAATTATATCAAAGTGTTTTAACAAAGAAATAAATTGTGTTTTTTTATGCCAATTTTAATCTGGAGTATACCCACCACGGGTTGAAGTCACATGTCTAAGATCCGAGACTCAAACAAATGCGAAACAGACAATTATTTACAATGCAAAAACACTTTAATACTAAATAATACCATACAATTTTAAAATCATGCCAAATTAAGAGTAACACATGCTTTTTATACATTTTTTGGATGCGGGAGTGAGCGGCCATCTTGTCTCTATAAACTTGACAAATATACATTGTATAATTTTTTACTCTTCAAAAACCTGCTAGGTGATGATTCTACCCATGAAAACAAACAACTTTTAATATGGAACCAACTCTGAAATCTCGAAAAAAATATCCGCTGTTTCATACATTATGATAGGGAGGACTTTGAACATTTGTTAGAAACAGTTGGTATTTTTTTCGCGATTTCATGGGTAGAATCATCTCCTAGCGGGTTGTGCAAGACTAAAAATACACCTTTTATAGATTATGCCGAATCAAACATCACTTAATTTCAAGATGCTATCAAGTCTATTGCTATCCTTATTCCATCCCTTTAGAGTGACAAAGACAGAAGATTTGAGAGCGTCTTAAATTAAATGAGGTTTGAGTTTATCACAAGAACCGTATTCAGGCTAAGCTCTTTCCCGCATCCAAAACCCTAAACATTAGAATCACCCGGCCCTTCTGTCTTTTCGCTCAGAATCGACTTCCGAATATTCAAAGTCGATAATTGGCTGACTGGAACCTCCGTATTGGAGTAGCTGTTGGACCCTCTAACAGGCCCCCATCTACTGAAATGCGTTTCCATATCTTCTGTAGAATCGATTGTGTAGGTGCTATCACTGCGTTCGCTTTTAGAATACCCAGTTTCTAAGGACGGTAGGTCTATCATTACGGCTTCTAAAGCCCTGTCCTGTTTCAAACTCTGTTGGGACATGCTCCGTTTCATTGATGGCACGACTTCCGTCTTCAGAAGGTGTTCGGACATCGATTGGCGGACGAGTTTCTTGTCTTTCGGCTTTTCTGTCTCTTCTGTAATCTGTGTGTCATCGCCATAAGCCATTATCGGTTCTCTACGCCAGTCGTCAGCATTGTTAAAGACTGAGAATCCGGAAATTTTCTCAGAGACCAGTTTTAAGTTGGATGTAGAGGCGTATCTCTGTCCTTTGGCCAATTTTCCGCGTTTTGTCGTGTTCGTTGCACTTGCTACGGCCGATTTCGTGCCTCTGGCGGGACTTATGCTCTTCCTCCTGTCCATGCTAGGGGTGTTTGCAGCAGAAATGAAGTTTAGACTGGTCCTAGACCTGGATAAGGACCCTATGAAGGAGGTGCGTTGATGGTAAGCGCTGAGCACATGCTGCAGAACGTTTTTAGGCCATGGCGCGTTAAGGAACACTCCTCGATCCGGGATCGGTATTCCGAACTTTTTCTCATGGTCATCCAGATTCTTCTCGAAGGATTTTATGATGGTCTGTTCAGAATTGGGGTGTTATTAAGTTCTGAATAGAGTTTGGTTAGATTTGACGGCACTGGACCTTGACGACGTAAAGGATTTTGATTTCTAGTGTTTTAAAACGTATTTTTAGGGTGTAAGGTTCATTTTGCCTGATTAGAATTTTATTAGTGTGATGAACACCAACTCTCGTGTCAATTTTATATAAAGAAAACAATATTGACCCTAAAAAAAGTACGTTTCAAAACTCTAAAACTGTTTTCCTGACCTCAACCACTTTCAAGACCCGCCACCATTAGTTTAAAACCAAGCTATGAACAAACATGCTCATTCGTATGGAAAAGAACAGATTTTTGTACCAAAACTGTTGTTTTTTTCTTACTTTTATAACTTTACATAGGCTGCAATAGAAGGCTATGAGAGAGACCTTTGCTCAGTAGTGGAACAGTACAGGTTATTAAGAAAAAATACCTACTCAAATATCATTGCATCTCTTTAGTCTTTTCACAAATAATATGTTAGGGTCGGTCAGTCTAAAAGCTAAAATTGAAACAGTAATAATATGTGGTAAATCAGAAAATTGAAGCTATTTAGTTAAACAAACGGCTTAACTAACGAACTTTTTTAACCTTTCGACGTCCAAGCGACAGCCGGCTGTCGCGCTGCTATTGTATCTCGAATCACGTGTGTTCGAAGGTAAAAGTAAGACTTTTCATAACAACATTTTTGGTAATAAAATTAATCCTTCTCCTTATATAAAGTAACTGGTAATTATTCCCAATACGTAAACGAACCAACTTTATTTAAATTAATAATTTATATCAGCGTTTTTATGAAAAACGTAAATCAGTTAATTGAGTTAGATAAAAATAAAGATTTCTATAATAAAATAGGCGAAAAAAATCACATAGTTAGTCATATGGTTTTTTTAGAAAAGTTGCTTCTCTAATCTATGTTACGGCCCATAATCACCAGACACCTTATATAAGCTTATGAACACATGCGTACATTCCACCCAATCATATTTACAAGCTACTGATCACATGCCTTATATGAAGTTAAAATTTCTGAAATATATCTGCGTGTCTGACTGTATTGAAAATTTCTTAAGATTCTTCGTTGTATTGCTGTAATGGTTAAAGAAGTTCCCTTACTGACCCGCTGAAAAGTTCCACCCTATATTTTACAAATGAACCATTAAGCCTGGTCCCCACTAGGAACATTTGTCGAGCTACATGTGTCCCCGGTGACATCGGGCGATGTTGGGCGACATCGTCGCGACATTGTTGAAACTGTCCCTTAAAGCTGGTTTACAACGACGGTACCTCTGAAACACGGTACGCGTCGGGCCGTGTACACATCAAACTTAAACATGGCAACCTGATCATGGACTCTGCTTAAGGAACATTTTCAAAAATATCGCGGCGATGTCGGGGACACATGTCGCTCGACAAATGTTCCTAGTGGGGACGAGGCTTTAATATATCATCATCATATTTTTATACCTAGTATAAATCAGTTGAGTATAAAATAATATTACTATCGGTACAAAAACCGATGAAATTACCAAAAATATATTAAATAAATGTTTTTGGATTGGCCCTAAACATAATAATTTCAATACAGTCAGTTTCACAGATATATCACGCTAAAATTGACACAAAAAAAAACATTTATAACGAAAAGATTTGAATTATTTTTTTGTGGTAGTCCAATACACAGACTCGGGAAAAATACAGGTAGGCTAATAAAAACTTGTCTCGAGTGGGACCAGCGCTGGGATCGAACCCATGACACGCAGCGCCGCTGACATGTTTTAAAGTGAAAGTTCCAGGGTAGCTCGTGAATTTTTTTTTGTTTTTATTAATTCTAACGAACAGAGAGAAAGGTATAGATAATGGAGGGGGGAATAAAGAAAAGGGAGACAGGACGGGAGAAATAAAAAGAGTTGAACATCGGGACAGAAAATCAATATAAATAAGTCAGATAATAAGTGGGGAGCGAGAACGCTGGAGTGTGATTAAGGCATAAAGGAAGAGAAAAGAAGGAGAAAGAGTCGAAAAGAGAAAGAGAGAGCTAGTATTTCACAACAGGGAAGAGCTGTACAGAAAGTACGAATGAGATAAGTTAAAGTTCTCCCTATTTACTTCTCATTGTTACCAAAGTAATTGCAAAAAAAAATCCGAGCCCACCATGCAACTTTCAACTCAACATCAGCTCAAAATCACCTCTATTCAAGTCACAAACTCGACTCAAGTCACCAACTTGACTCAAGTCACCAACTTGACTCGACTAAATCTTTTCAACACATAACAAGACATAAAGAAGGCGCGGCAGACTCACCAGCTTCCTGTCTCCGAGGGTAGCGCGCCACTCCTTCAGCTCCTGAGAGTAACGTTCCTCCACGGCCTTCATCTTGTTGCTCTCGTGGTTCATCAGCGCTTTGCGCTTCTCGTTCTGGTATTGTTCTAGTTCGCGGAGGAGGGCCTGGTGGTGGAAGGGTTGAGATTAAGAACCATATCACACAGGGGGGGGGTTACCACCACTTTTTTTTGGTCCTGGGTGCGGCGGGAGGGCGTGTCAGGCTTTAACTGACTAAAACCCACTTATGTTCCTTCGGTTGCCTTTTATGTTCCGGGGTCACGGTAACTATTATAAACATTCCGCAACCTCGGACCATGACGTTTAAAGTAAGATTGTTTTATTCCTGTTCCAGAATGTGCAAGTGACAGCGTTAGACGCGTTGTCTAGCGCCGTCTCTTTCCTACTGAAAGTAATATCGAAGTAATACTGCTATAAGGGCTTGTGGTAGGCCCCCTGAACCATCTATACTCCATTCGCGTTAAGATAAGACATTTTAAAAAACTTTTTTACAGTCTATTCAACCGATTTTGAGTTTTATTACGTTGACGGAATGACAAAAGACGGCTGCAGTAGATAGTTGGTTTGTAAGCGTCTTTTTTTGCTACCAATGCCACCCTTACGTCTACGGAATAGCAGTTAAAATCGGTTGAATAAACCGTAAAAAATGGTGTTAACGCGAATGGAGTACAAGTAGTCTAACCAAGGAGTATCGTGTCATCCAGTTACTGGGTTGTGGAGGTCTGATAGGCAGTCGCGTCACGTAAAACACTGGTATCCAGCTGAATCCGGTTAGGCTGGAAGCCGACCTCAATAAAGTTGGGAAAAGGTAAGGGAGACGATGATTAGGACAATGCTTTTCAATCTGTTGATCGTGAAGGCTTAGTCGGGGGTTGCCCGCAGAAGGAAATAGCAAAATAACTACTTATTGTAGTATAAAGTATATACTTATTGCAACGATATTATAAATAGAAAGATGTACAATCAACCCAATGGAATCATGACCCACCATAAGCTTATTTTCCTACAGACATTCAAATTCAATTAGGTCGATAATCGCGTAAACATGCATTAAAAATGTCGTTTGAATCTGTCAAAATAATAAGACTAGATCTTATTATTTTGACAGATTCAAACGATTTATCGTCAAAATGGGTCATGATTCAATTTTGTCGATAGTACTTAGATGGGTTTCTTATGCGACATTCTATCTTCATAAACGGCACACTAACGCACATGTACATACACGTCAAAGTAGGATGGCATGATACAAGTATACCTAAATGGGTTTGCGTACTTCTCTTTGGAGCTGTACTATCCGATAAATTATTCTGGCGAACAGTATTTTGTTCTGTTTCATGACTTGTGAGTGCAAAAGAAACAAATTTAATTTGCGACATTATAACCGAGTGATCACAACAAGTGATATTATCCATACTTATATTATAAATGGGAAAGTGTGTCTGTCTGTCTGTCTGTCTGTTTGTCTTTCTTTCACGGCAAAACGGAGCGATGAATTGACGTGATTTTTTGAGTGGAGATAGTTGAAGGGATGGAGAGTAACATAGGCTACTTTTTGTCTCTTTCTCGCGAGCGGAGCCGCGGGCAAAAGCTAGTAAGTGTATACATACCTCGCCGGCGGCCTTGAGTTCCTCTCTCGCCTTGGCGTGCTTGGTAGCAAGCCGCTGTTGTTCCGCGCGGTACCGACGTTTCTCATTCTCTTGGAACTGCGACAACAAACATTCATTAAATTTTATTTGTACAAACACTGACAAGGAATAGCATAATACAAGAAAAAATAAAATTCAAATCACTTCAATTGGCCTAAAATTTTTGAAGGATTCAGACGGCCGTGTGTGAGTTATTCCGAAATATTTCACAAGGGCCAACGTATAGTCTAGCTTGTTGTAAGGATTAGTTAAGCATACTTACACAGGGTTATTGGTAAAACACCGACATCCTCTCAGGACTATGTTACTATGATCATAAACAACAACTTTTGTTCTATGATTTTTTACAAAATATTATACATTTACCAAAAACAAATATTCAAGATTTCGTTGTCCTATCTAACACATTTCAACTCTGTATTGTGCCGTAACAACATACCTACGCTTGCCGCGCACTGTCCTCGTATGCTACGCAGACTTCATCACATTTAGAGTGTTCAATTTAAATATTTTTAATTTTGTATGAGAATGTAAAGAACTAAAATATGACAATTTTTAAAATGTCGTAGAACATAAATTGTTGATTATGATGTTAGTAACATAGTCCTGTGAGGATGTCGGTGTTTTACCAATAACCCTGTATATTTGAGTTACGTTGTCGCATTAGATCTACTCTGTAATGGCAAAGGAAAGTGTTTGTGATAAATAAATAAAGTTTATAGTTATAATTACCTTCTTGAGCCTGTCGCGCTCGTCCTCGTGGCTGACGCTGACGGCGCTGATGCGCAGCGACTCCCGGAACATCATCTCGCGCGCCTTCTGTTCCGCGCGGATCCGCTTCGGGAGCGATCTCTTCTCGAGCGCTTGCACTTTAGCTAGCTCTTCCTCTTTGCGGGTGTTTTTTCTGAAGGAGAAAATAAATTATTACAATAATGAAGGACACAACAATAGGCGAGACGACAAAAAAAAAGTAATTAGTCCGTCAAATAGGTAATCAAAAAATTTTGGACACGTATTTTTTCCTTTTTCACGTAAACGAAGAATGACGAAAATACAGTGCGTTAAAGTTGCGCATGACGTCACGATCAGATACATACGGACGATGACGTCAAACTCCGGAACTTTTTTTGCTCTTTATCTTTGATTTTTTTTTTATTAATTTGATCAACCAAAAGATACGTGTCCCGTATTTTTGGCCGATCTATCGGACGGACTAATCAGAATCCCATTTTTTTAATGTAGTCGTCATCCCTATTAAAAAACAAAACCTTCGGAATAGTTACCATAAAGGGCAACCGAAGGAACAAAAGTGGGTTTTAGTCAGTAAAAAGTCTGACACTCATGGAAGTGTCCGACTTTTAGTGACTTGGATTCGTCAAGCTTCATTGCTCGGCACTTTTTTGGCGGACTCCACTGTTTTGTTTCTGTATGGTTCTGGCTTTTAAGAGTTGCAGTGGTAGAGGTAATAGAGTAGTGGGATTGAGTGCCTGGTCTGTATGAGATCTGAGGTCCTGTCTCAAACTCCTGGCTTACCTCTTAATCTGCTCCAGTTCCTTGTCATGCCGCACCAGCATCTGGTGCCTCCGCAGCAGGAACTCGTCCTTGAGCTGTCTCTTCGCTAGTTGGTGTCGTTCGTGGATCTGTTTCTCTTCTAACTCCCATAGTGCTGCTTCTCGGGTTCGCATTATCTGTAGGAGAGAGTTTAAGTTAGTTATTTTTTAAAACTAGTTGTTGCCGGGTCGCCATTTTGGATGGCAAGCAAAAAGGGCATGTATTATGTAAATTCATTGCGTAATAGGGAAGACGACTACATAAAAAAAATGGCATTCTGTTTAGTCCGTCTGATACATCGGCCAAAAATACGAGACACGTATTTTTTGCTTAATCTAATAAATAAATACAAAGATAAAGATCAACACAATTCCAGAGTGGGAGCTTTTGACGTCACCATTCAGCATAAAATGTATCAGATCATGAAGTCACGCGTAACTTCAGCGCACTGTCATTTTTCGTTTACGAGAAAAAAGAAAAAATACGTCTCCAAAATTTTTTGACAATCTAACTAACATTTATTTCGTCGTCTCGCCTATTATATGCATGAATATTTGCCTAAAGATTTTTTTGTACGAAAGCGTCTTCGTAAAACATTGTTCTGTAAAAAAACCTGAGATGACATAGAACACCGTGAATACATAATTAGTTGGGAGGAGGTTTAAAAAAAATGCAGATTCATTAGTCAGAAAAAACACAAAATTCGGAAATCGCAGGATATTTACAATCGATACAAAGTATTAGAGATTAACAATTGCAGATACAAATATATTATATTTCCCATTTGCCTGTAAAAAAGTCTCTTCACTGGATTCCACGCCGATGACGTCACGATGTCAGTCCGTCAAGCAGTCAGGCTGGAACATGGTTTTCTGTGGAACATTCGAGACGCATAGACAACCATGTTGCAGCCCAACCCTTGCGGAAGCTTCGGCGGTCTTCGGCTGTCTTCGGAGGACTTCGGGATTCTGGTTGTCATTGTCTAAGCACAATCCTCACTTAGCTATGTCTAGTTGAAAAACCAACCCAATTGTTTTTTGTGCAAATTTGTTGAATTTAAGCCAATTTTGGACCTTAACTTTTTGACGACCAACCGTCAGCCGGCTGTCGGGCTTTGGAATTCGATTGTGGAAGGATTAAGAAAAGAATTATTCAAGCCTTAAGATTTTGTGATCGTCTGGCGATTTAAAAAAATTACAGAAGATTTCACCAAGTTTCTGATAGGCGGTCGCTTCACGTAAAACACTGGTATCCAGCTGAATCCGGTTAGGCTGAGAGCCGATCATTGACAACCCGTGCCTCGGAAAGCACGTAAAGCCGTTAGTCCCGGTTGCCATTCGTAGAACTTTGACAGTCGTCATATGTAAAGAAACACCAGAAAGTCTGACCAGTCCAACCAAAGGATATCGTGTCACGTAGTAACTAGATTGTGGAGGTCTGATAGGCAGTCGCTTTACGTAAAACACTGGTATCCAGCTGAATCCGGGTATGCTGGAGGCCAATATTAGGTTATTCTTGGGAAAAGGCTATGATAATGAGACCTATAGTTAGAACCTATAGAAAAAAGGCCAGGGAGATGATGGTGGCTGACCTCTGTTGCACTGGGATCCAGCTGAATCTGGCTAGACTGAAAGTATCAAAAGGACGTAAAACCTACAGTTGGGGGAAGGCTAGGGAGATGATGATGACTGACCTCTGTTGCACTGGTATCTAGCTGAATCTAGCTAGGCTGGAAGCTTTCCAATTCTTGGGAAAAGGAGGTATAACCTACAGTTGGGGGAAGGCTAGGGAGATGATGATGACTGACCTCTGTTGCACTGGTATCCAGCTGAATCTAGCTAGGCTGGAAGCTTTCCAATTCTTGGGAAAAGGAGGTAAAACCTACAGTTGGGGGAAGGCTAGGGAGATGATGATGACTGACCTCTGTTGCACTGGTATCCAGCTGAATCTAGCTAGGCTGGAAGCTTTCCAATTCTTGGGAAAAGGAGGTAAAACCTACAGTTGGGGGAAGGCTAGGGAGATGATGATGACTGACCTCTGTTGCACTGGTATCCAGCTGAATCTAGCTAGGCTGGAAGCTTTCCAATTCTTGGGAAAAGGAGGTATAACCTACAGTTGGGGGAAGGCTAGGGAGATGATGATTACTGACCTCTGTTGCACTGGTATCCCAGCTGAATCTGGCTAGACTGACAGCCGAACCTAACATTCTTGGGAAAAGGCTAGGGAGATGAGACCTATAGTTGAGAAAGGCTAGGGAGATGATGAAGATAACTGACCTGATGCCTCTGCTGCAGATACTGCCGATCAGCCAATGCCTGTCGGTCGCGATGCGCGTCGTGTATGCGTCGTAACACGGCGTCGCCGGCGTCCGCGAGCGCCGCCACGAACGCTCGCTCGCGCTCGGCGTGCTCGGCGTCTAAGCGCGCTCGCCGAACGCGATACGCGTCTTTACGACGGTCTTTGGCGACTAGTTCCACTTCCTGTGGATAAATGTTTGAGTTACACACTGAATGCTGTAAATAGTTATTTATTTACTTAAAAAAAAAAACAGTTTCTTTGGAAAAGTTGCTTGTTAGTATTTGTCGCAGTTTTTTAAATACAGCGACGCCAGTTTAGAAACTCCAGCTGTTATGTTATTTGCCGCTTCAGACATTTTATCTTCGGCATATTAAATAACAGTGAGTATTTCGAAACTGACGACGCCGTATGTAAAGGGCGGATTCACACAAGATGCCTGTGACAGATACACTAGTTTCGGTCACTAATCACCAGACAACTATACGCATTGGAAACTTTTAGACGGGACAATTTTTAAAAGAAACTTTTTTAAGGAGTTTTGTTGCAACGAGTAAAAGCACTTTTTTATTATATCGCACGCACATTGATTTGCGTTACGTTAAATTACAGAATTTAAAAATTTTCTTAGCCCTTTATCTGTTGACGGTATGGTTTGTCGACCAGGCCAGTTGAGTGAACCACAACCATAACACAGACTAAACAACAAAATCGACAATGATCATAAGGGTCAATTTCGCGCAGCAGTAATACGACACCTGATATTAATGACAGCTGTCACATTTGACAACTGTGGTTAGAAAAGTTGTTTGTTATAACGAGAAACAACGGAGTCATCTCGTGTTCTTGGTTATAAGAACACGTGTATGATCTCCTCACTATAATTGAATAACCGTACAATTGTCACTATTTTTTAATATTATTTTCAAACTGGACATTGGCAGAAATCACCGAAAATTCGGTGGATTGCCATACCTAATTATAAAAGTTGAAGTTGAACGAGAAACAACACGCGTTTATGTATTCTTCTCCTACACCGCACATACCTGATTCAGCAGCCTAAGCTTCTGCTTGAGCGTGTTATCACGAAGCTGTCTTAAAATACCTTTTTTTTTTCTTTATGATTTTTTTTTACGTTTTTGTTATAACGAGTATCGATCGATAATACCTGATTCACATGTCACGAATCTATCATCTAGTTTTAAATTTTCTAACAAAAGTTTGTTGTTATAACGAGAAGAAACACGCGTTCAAGTATAATTCTTTTTTTTGTGAGTGGGAAATCATTAAATGACTCCTCCCGTCCTGGGCGGGGCGGAAGGGCGTGTCAGACTCTTGCTGACTAAAACCCACTCTTGATCTTTCGGTTGCCCTTTATGTTCCGGGGCCATGGTAACTATTAGAACTATTCCGCAACCCCGGCAGATTCATGTTCATCGACGGGCCTGTTGGTCTAGTGGTTAGTGACCCTAACTGCTAACCCGGAGATCGTGGGTTCGATTCCCACCCAGGACAAACTTTGTGTGATGAGCATTATTGTTTGTCCTGTGTCTGGGTGTAATTTATCTATAATATGTATGTATTTATGAAGTATATAAGTATGTATGTCAGTTGTCTAGTTACCATAACACAAGCTCCGCTTAGCATGGGATCAGATGACCGTGTGTGAGTTGTCAAAAGATATTTATTTATTATTTAATTTATTGATGCTAATTCATGGTGGAGCTCTGAGCTCCGACATACCTGCTTCAACAACCTAAGCTCCTGCTTAAGCGTGTCACGAAAGTGTCTCAAGTCCCGCTCGTGGTCCGCTCGCAGTCGCTTGGCGGCGTGCCGTAGTTCCGCTTCGAGCTGTTGTTCCGCTCGCTCGGCGGCCGCTCGCTGTGCTCGAGCGAGCGCTTCCAGGTCTGACTCGTGTGCTCGACCGAGAGACACTAATTCTGCTTCGAATCTGTGGGGATTTTGTAGGTGAAAGTGGATTCTTTATAATCGAAATGACTTCCGACTACCGCATGGTGTACAAAATAATCCTGTCTTTTTTGGAAAAATATAATATAAGTATACAAAGAACAATTTGGGTATTTCACACCCAGCAGTCGAAAGAGCGACAATCTACAAGGCAGTTGATTGTCGCTCTACAGCACTTATTTACACTGACTTTATTGACAGTTAGCAGCACTTATAGTACGATTTTTAATTCGAGTCAGAAAAAAGACAAGTGCAACTGTCACTGATACAAAAAAGGGTGACCCGCTACAATAGTGATGTTCCGCAATCGATAGACTTAGACATTTAGTCATGCTTTATTTTATTAGGTATCAAAGCGTTTTTTTATTGTAAATACTGAATACATACCATCTTAAATAAAACAATTTTAGAAATATGGACCTTACCAAAAACAAATAATATAATAGTGTTTTATGTAATATTAAATAACCTACCGTGTATGTCTTCTATTTAATTACCTTAATCACATGTAATATTTTTTTGTAATTAAAGGCAATTTGATATTGAATAAAAAACATATTCTCGACTAAGATTTAATTGTAAAAACTCGATTGTACCACATCACTATTTATTTGGGACTAAAAACCTGCAACACTGCAAATGTCATTTTACTGTCTGGAATTAATTAATAGAGATGCGTACAGCCGAAGGGTTAAGTGGTGCGCCTCAGGAGAGGCCTATGTACAGTGGAGTGGACTAACGCAGGTTGATGATGGGATGCGTAAATAGGGAGTGGGAGTGTGACGGAAATGTGGACGACAGGTGGTGGACAGCAACTCACTTATAGAATTTTATTAAGTTGAGGAAAGAATATACTTAAATAGATAATTAAAAAAAAATTAACTAACAAACTGCAACTTTAAGCAAAGTTCTGTTTTTTTAACCAAAGTAAAGCCTTCGATTTCGTAAAACATAAAAATCATGTTGACAAATTGTGTAAAAATAAAGTTTAAATCTAATTTATCAAATAGAACCTAGAGAGAACATAGAGTTGCATTTGAATGACAAAGCGATGGCATCTGGATCAACTTTAACACTGAACTCGAAACAATTGCTCAGGCGTTCCTCAAGGAAGTATCTTAGGACCACTGCTACAGTAATATAATAATATTATGTAAATAATCTTCCTCAAGCAATTGACCAAAAACTTTTTTGTTAATTCGTCGAATATGACCAATTTACATTGACAATTGCCCTTGACACACACGTAAATGTTATTTCTTTATTATTTTACTGTCTGACTGTATTTCTACGCCTATCTGTCTGCCTTTCTGTATCCTTTCTGTACCTGGCTGTCTGTGTTCCTATGGTATACCGCCGTTTACCCGAATTTTATTTGCCCTAATATCATTTGCCATAATAGTCAACAGCCATAATATCATACGACATAATACTCATTTGCCCTACTCTCATTTGCCATATTAGTCACGTGCCAGAATCATTGTTTTCCATAAAGTCACTTACCATAACATCATTTGTCATAATCATTGTAAGCCCTAATTATCACATGTCCTAATTATCACATGCCATAATTATGATATGCCATAACATAATTTGCCATCGACATCGGGTGTGTAACGGTTGTTTATATCAAGAGAAATTGGATGCAATTGGGACTTTAGGGCACCCCGACTCGGACAGGTTAGGTTAGAAGGGGATGGCGGGGTCGTGTGAGCGAGCGAAGCGAGCGAATAGACCCCGCCATCCCCTTCGTGGTTATTTTTTTATAAACCACACAGAAGTAGGAGCCCCGCGAAGCGGGGCTCCGTCGACCTAGCCCACCATCAACCATGCACAGAAAAAAAAAACCATTACGGGGCTTAAATATTTGTCTAATACTTGTTATGCCATTTAAATATTATGTCTAATAATTATTATGGCACATAAAAATATGGCAAACAATACTTATGGCATTCGTATCTTATGGTATCTAAAATTCGGGCAATTAAAAGTATGTCATATGTCTTTTAGGGCAAATAAAACATTCGGGCAAATGAAATTCGGGTAAATGAATTTCGGGAAAATGATGATTATGGCATATAATCTTCGGGCAAACAATAGACAACCTGTTCCTATCTGTCAGTCTGCCTTCTGTATATCCACCTTTTTGTTATTTGTTCTCTCTGTCCGTCTGTATTTTAGCTGCCTATCTGTATAACTATCTGCCTTCTATCTATGTGTGTCACCTGTCTTTTTCTTATTGTCTATCTATCTTTCCAAATCCCTATGTCTATACGTCTATCTGACTGACCTCTTGTCCTGCTGCTCTCTGAGCTGGCTCTCCTTGGCGTTGAGGTCCTGGAACTGCTTCTGTTCCTGTTTCTGCAGCATCTTGATCTCGCGCAGCTCTTGTTTACGAAGGGCGTGGTCATCCCACGTGCGGCCGCTTTCTTCGTCGCCCCAGATTACCTGAAGGAAGAAGTTACGATAAATAACTGGCATTGTCAAATGGTATTATAGTTTGCCAATAAGCGCAGTATGAGACCACACCAATCGATCGATGCTATCGGTCGACGTTCATCGATTGGTGTGGTAGCTTTAATTGATCGACGGATACCGGACGACTAACCCATTGATCGACGTCGACCTATCCATTCTACCATCGATCGGTGGCATCTATTAGCTATCGATCGATTGGTGTGGTGTGTGTGGTGATTGGTAACACCCTATAGGACGGCATCGCGAAAAATGGACGGATAACCTTGTTAAAATCGCAAGGAACCGTTGGTTACAGGCGGCACAGAACCGTAGTCGTTGGAAAAAGTTAGGTAAGGCCTATGTCCAGCAGTGGACGCTCATAGGCTGATGATGATGATGATAGGGTCAATTTATACTAGCGCAAAGTCGAAGCGCATCGAAGCGTCAAATTCTTTATAACTAAAGCGAAGCCGCACGAATGCGCGCACTCTTTTACGTATAGTAATAGGCATCAACAGTGTATCAGCGTTGACCACACGCAGACGCGCGAATTCCGAAGAATGCGCGCGTCTTTTTAAAATCTCAGAAGTAATGTGAGCGTTACGCTGTGGAGTTAAGGTTGAATTTGTTATGTTCAGTTTTAGATAGACGCTTCGATGCGCTTCGACTCTGCGCTAGTATAAATTGACCCATAATGATGATAATTTGACCGGGAACGCTGTACCGCACCTTATGAAAGCACGAAAAAGAGGGGGAGGAAGAAAAGAGTACGAGTATACATAAGATCGTAAGTATAGGACAGATCTTATGATGTCCGTTTACAATATTTCAAGTCAATCTCAGAAACTTTTATTTATGTATAGAACAAAAACCCCCAGAAATATAGGGATAGAAAAATAAACTATCTATCTTTCGTCTGCGTTACCTATCCGTAAACCTTGGTTTTTTTATTTTGACCTCGAATGTAGGAACCCTTAATAATGATTGTTTTCATGTGTGTTATACATAGCTGACGGAACCACATAATTATAGCATGGAACCCTAAAGTACAACAACGTCGGTGACTAACGCCGCGCAGTGCTCGGCCACCCGGTATCGTGAGATTCGCAGTCTCAGCGTTCCTAAGAACTCGCCGTGTGTGATCAGTGAATCGAACCACCAATGACTAATAATTTCGTGTAATAATGTGCCACTTATTGTTCTCACATCGAACATTTGTCACGCCTTTAAATTAAGTAAATTACTGTATTAATTTGAATTAATTAAATAATTTAAGTAAAACATATCGGTCTTTTTGTATCCTCATCTGCAGCCGCACATATCCTGTGTACAATCATGTGTTGACATATCTATATTTGTAAACATTACCTTGGAAGTAGTAGTGGTGACTATAACGCCATCGATCTCAAACTTCCGAGTGCGTTTGCGCGTCTTCTTCTTCAGGTTAGCCATGTGAATATCCTCTTTCGACCTGTTGACAAAATAATATGTTAAAGATACATAATCTGTAGGCAAACGATCTCGTATATAAGGCCGTATACAGAAATAAAGCTGGAAACTTATAAGCGCTTGCCGGCGCTTGTCAGCGCTGGTCCGTTCTACACAAAGGAAGCAGGTTGAAGCGGACTAAGCAAAATGTCGGAATGATTTGCTTGCAGTTGTTATGGCAACGACCAGCGCTGACAAGCGCGTGTTGTAGCTTGTCGATGTTCATATATTTTCCTGCGCGGATTACCCGCGTTGGCATGCGCTTATAAGTTTCCAACTTTCTTTCTGAATACGGTCTTAGAGATTACCGGAGGAAATCGTGAAATACCATCGTGACTAATAATGATATAAACTTTTTAATATTTACATGCTGATTGATAAAATGTGACTGAGCTAAATGTTATTTTAAGAACTATTATGTATTACCCGTATTCGCAAAATAAAATTCTATTATATTCTATTTAACTTTCTTAAGTTTACCCTAGACATCTCTGACATCTCGTGCTTCTGAAAGCACGTAAAGCCGTTGGTCCCGGTTGTCATTCGTAGAACTTTGACAGTCGTTACGGGAAGTCAGAAGCCAGAAAGTCTGACCAGTCTAACCAAGGGGTATCGTGTCGCCCGTTACTGGGTTGTGGAGGTCTGATAGGCAGTCGCTTCACGTAAAACACTGGTATCCAGCTGAATCCGATTAGACTGGAAGCCAACCCGACATAATTGGAAAAAAGGCTAGGGAGATGACATTTTTTTCATAGATTAAAGTTACCGCAGCCCCGGAACATAAAGGGCAACCGAAGGAACAAGGGTGGGTTTTCGTAAGTAAAAATCTGACACTAAGGGTAGAGGGACGAGTAAGGCAATGTTTGTTATCAGTGTTGAAGGAGTTAACCTCGCCCCGACTAATTTCCCATCTCACTCTGTCAATAAAAATGTGCGAGAGCTATACTTAAAAAAACAGACTATAACAAATATCCTACATTACCTCTGTATCCTATTAACCGGCTGTCCGTCTTGCTGTTTTCTCCTAAGCACTACAGGCTCGCCGGCGTCACCGTTATCTAAGTTCTGACTGTCTGTGTTCACTCTGAAACAATAAATACCTGTTTAGTATCATCACCATCATCCATATTATCATCATAGTTATTATTTTCATCAAATACATTATTGTCGACATCATAATCATTAAAATAATCAATAAGGATAATTCCGCCACACTATTTGCAACTCCTGAAAGCCAGAATCAACAGTGAAGTCCGCCAGAAAAGCGCCGAACAATGAAGCTCGACGAGTCCCGGAGAAACGATTCAACTGTCTTGGATCCTGCCACGAAATTAATCAGAAAAGAACAGCGGAGGAGTACAACAATATGTTTTCTATATAATCATGTATACATATAAAAAATGTTAAGAAATCAAACAGCACATTAAATATTTTTAATAATAATACTTGATGCATATTCTACAACCGATCGATGCCAAAGACAAAAATATAGTTTTTAGAATTGTTGTCTGTTTGTTTGTCTGGGATAACACAGATTCTGTCAAACCCCTCCCCCCTCCCTCTCAATCCTTAAGTCATTATTAGAAAGTCCCTCAATTTGATATCATCGCTTATCCACCCACATTTTATTTAATTATTCGAAAAATATACAGTTTCTTTCACATTAAAATCTTAGGCGCAAAATACACAGAAGCGATGAAAGATTCCGATACGATGCGGATGTGGATCGGATTTGTTGTCGCTTCAAATTTTATTCGTACAAAATGTATTTTATTTATTTTATTTTATTACTATTAGGAAAACTTACAGCTACATGATACAATAACACTTAGAGTAGGTAGAAAATGGCCAATTACAAGTTTTCACTTATAAACATAACGTTGTGACTAAAAATTAAGACGACAACAGCATAGCGTAAATACAAGAGCGCTCTAATTATCCAGTACTAAAATACGATTCGTTTCTCAATTAATAACAAAAAAGCGATCGGCTAAAGTTTTCTTTAGTTTTTTAAAATGAAAGAGATATAAAAGAACGAAGAAAAAACAGGGAAAAAAAGAAAAGTAAAGAAGAGTAGAGAGAGAGTAGAAAAGAAGAGGTATGAAAGAGATGCGTCGTAAATTACACAGAAAGGAAGCGGCGCGGATTTATCAGTTGAGAATCCGCGCCACCTCGCTTGCAGTTGCGACCGACCGCCGTGCGAAGAGCACATATCGCTTGTTATACAGTACGAATACAAGTTTGAGCAACCAAAACGAAAAATGCGTGTCGATATGGAATTTAATTTAAAGTTTTCAGTAAAATATGAAAACATTTTAATGACATTTTGTATACTTCAGGAAAACGATCTGGATATTCATATAATTTTTCCATTATCTTAAAATATCTATGTTCTTGTGACAAACTCCATATATCATGCACCCAATAAGACCTTTGTCTGTGCACATTTTGTATATATATATTTTTTTTTTTTATAACTTACGGGCTTGCTCTTGGTCCCAGACTAGTCCGAGGACATAGACGGGGCCTACGATGGAGCGAGCTCACCCAAAAGATGCCTATGCACTCTTCTCTTGAATACATCCGGGTTATATGCTTTTGGAAACACAGACGCCGGCAGAGAATTCCATTCCTTAACGTCCTTCCCTTTTTCCCGTCGTCCTTCCGTATATTCATAAACTGGAGCACAGCAAACGCATCTTCGTCTTCTGAAGAGGACATGTTTTGCAACAAAGTCAGCCTGTATAATAACGATCTTAAGCAAATCTTTGCCTTTTATATGTAACTAGCTGCTGCCCGCGACTGCGTCCGCGTGGAATAGTTCCCGTTCCTGCGGGATTTCCGGGATGAAAACTATCCTATGTCCTTTCTCGGGTCCCAGACTATATCTGTACCAAATTTCATTCAAATCGGTTCAATAGTTTAAGCGGGAAAGCGTAACAGACAGAGAGACAGACAGAGTTACTTTCGCATTTATAATATTAGTATGGATGGATTTAAGTCGCATCGGTGCCGTATCCGTCTCTCATCCGCATCATATCCGAATCTTTCATCGCTTCTGTGTATTTTGCGCCTAACACTAAAAGCGCCTGTTTCACGACCACACAATATATCTATTATACATATACAAGGTGCAGTTTTTATTTAAATATGGAACAGAATTTGTATAAAATTATACCAGTAATTTTAACCAAAACTAAGGTGAAACAGACCCACCCTCAATACAGTAGTTTCCACCACTATCAATTGACGTACTTTTTATGAGCTGTCAAAACGCAATTTTCCAATAGATTTTGTATGGCAATGGCAACTTATGACGTCACTAAAATAACAACTCAGTTGAATATCTATATATTGATTTCAAAGCAACTAAAAATCAAATTGAAAATGAACCGAATTATTAGGCTGAAATTAAAAGATGTTTTATAGAAATTGTGTCTAACATTTATTGGTTAATGGTGTAAACTACCCAATTATAAATACAAAGTTAAAACGCTATCCATATTATATAACCTACAACATTTTAAACAACATATCAAAAGTTATGTATGTCTAAGAGTGTGCTATTTCAAGATTTTAAATAGGAAAATTAATTAGTTGAAAGTTCACTTAAACATACACAGACATGCAAACAGTATTGTGTTAGGTAAGACGAAGGACGTTCATACATTATGGTCGGGAGGACACTGAACTTTAGTTAGAAACAGCTGATATTTTTTTCGCGATTTCAGAGTTGGTTCCATAATAAAAGTTGTTTATTTTTATGAGTAGAATCATCTCCTACCGGGTTTTGCAAGACCAAAAATAAACCTAGTATGTCCCTCGTCTGTGTGTGTGTGTGTGTGTGTGTGTGTGTTAGTGTGTCGTCGTCGTGGTGTATGTCGTGATGGCCTAGTGGTTAAGGCGCCCGCCTTTCATGCAAGAGGTTGCGGGTTCGAATCCGGGCAAGTACCAATGTGACTTTTTCAATTCATATGTACTTTCTAAAGTTTATCTTAGACATCACAGACATCGGTGAAGGAAAACATCGTGAGGAAACCTGGACTTGTAGTTAATATGAGTCCGAAACCGCCAACCCGCCTTGAGCGCGCGTGGTGATCAATGCTCGTACCTTCTCTGTATGAGAAGAGGCCTTTGCCCAGCAGTGGGACAGTTATAGGCTGGTATTATTACGTCCCTCGTCTTACCACGGTGTAGAAAGAGATAGAACAAGCAAACACTAAACACATTATATCTTCTTTGTCATCATCAGTTCATCATCAACCAGGTAGATGTCGACGATGATGATCAGAATGATGACGCCCATAATTCTGATCATCATCATCAACGACTGCCTGGCGCCACGTTGTCTGGTCGCTGGTCGCGCTGGTCGCGAGTGAGCCATCACCATCGTAACTTACTAGTCTGATTGCGACATTATGGTCGCGAATGAGCCATTATCATCATCATAACCTACCTAGCTTGTGATCGTTGCTGGTCGCGAGTGAGCCATCACCAACGTTACTTACTTGGCGCTTCTGTCAAATTGACATCGGGATGGTCGTGCTAGTCTGAATGCGACAGGTCGCGAGTGAGCCATCATCGTAACATACCTGGGTCCACCGTCCTCGCTGTGGTCGCGGTGGTTGTGACTACACTAACTTAAAATCTACCTAGCTTGTGGTCGCTGTGGTCGCAAGTGAGCCATCACCATCGTAACTTACGTTCCGTCAAATTGACATCGGGATGGACGTGCTAGTCTGAATGCGACATTATGGTCGCGAGTGAGCCATCATCGTAACTTACCTGGGTCCACCGTGGTCGCGGTGTTGTGAGTACACTAACTCAAAATCTACCTGACTTGTGGTTGCGGTGGTCACACTGGTCGCAAGTAAGCCATTACCATCATAACTTACCTGGTACTTCTGTCAAATTGACATCGAAATGGTCGTGCTAGTCTGGATGCGACGCTGTGGTCGCGAGTGAGCCATCATCATCAACACGTACCTGGCTCCACCGTTCACGTTGACGTTGAGATGCGCGAGGTGCAGGTCTGGGTGAGACGCCGTGGTCGCGGTGGTCGCGAGTGAGCCATCATCATCAACACGTACCTGGCTCCACCGTTCACGTTGACGTTGAGATGCGCGAGGTGCAGGTCTGGGTGCGAGGCCGTGGTCGCGGTGGTCGCGAGTGAGCCATCATCATCAACACGTACCTGGCTCCACCGTTCACGTTGACGTTGAGATGCGCGAGGTGCAGGTCTGGGTGCGAGGCCGTGGTCGCGGTGGTCGCGAGTGAGCCATCATCATCAACACGTACCTGGCTCCACCGTTCACGTTGACGTTGAGATGCGCGAGGTGCAGGTCTGGGTGCGAGGCCGTGGTCGCGGTGGTCGCGAGTGAGCCATCATCATCAACACGTACCTGGCTCCACCGTTCACGTTGACGTTGAGATGCGCGAGGTGCAGGTCTGGGTGCGAGGCCGTGGTCGCGGTGGTCGCGAGTGAGCCATCATCATCAACACGTACCTGGCTCCACCGTTCACGTTGACGTTGAGATGCGCGAGGTGCAGGTCTGGGTGCGAGGCCGTGGTCGCGGTGGTCGCGAGTGAGCCATCATCATCAACACGTACCTGGCTCCACCGTTCACGTTGACGTTGAGATGCGCGAGGTGCAGGTCTGGGTGCGAGGCCGTGGTCGCGGTGGTCGCGAGTGAGCCATCATCATCAACACGTACCTGGCTCCACCGTTCACGTTGACGTTGAGATGCGCGAGGTGCAGGTCTGGGTGCGAGGCCGTGGTCGCGGTGGTCGCGAGTGAGCCATCATCATCAACACGTACCTGGCTCCACCGTTCACGTTGACGTTGAGATGCGCGAGGTGCAGGTCTGGGTGAGACGCCGTGGTCGCGGTGGTCGCGAGTGAGCCATCATCATCAACACGTACCTGGCTCCACCGTTCACGTTGACGTTGAGATGCGCGAGGTGCAGGTCTGGGTGAGACGCCGTGGTCGCGGTGGTCGCGAGTGAGCCATCATCATCAACACGTACCTGGCTCCACCGTTCACGTTGACGTTGAGATGCGCGAGGTGCAGGTCTGGGTGAGACGCCGTGGTCGCGGTGGTCGCGAGTGAGCCATCATCATCAACACGTACCTGGCTCCACCGTTCACGTTGACGTTGAGATGCGCGAGGTGCAGGTCTGGGTGAGACGCCGTGGTCGCGGTGGTCGCGAGTGAGCCATCATCATCAACACGTACCTGGCTCCACCGTTCACGTTGACGTTGAGATGCGCGAGGTGCAGGTCTGGGTGAGACGCCGTGGTCGCGGTGGTCGCGAGTGAGCCATCATCATCAACACGTACCTGGCTCCACCGTTCACGTTGACGTTGAGATGCGCGAGGTGCAGGTCTGGGTGAGACGCCGTGGTCGCGGTGGTCGCGAGTGAGCCATCATCATCAACACGTACCTGGCTCCACCGTTCACGTTGACGTTGAGATGCGCGAGGTGCAGGTCTGGGTGAGACGCCGTGGTCGCGGTGGTCGCGAGTGAGCCATCATCATCAACACGTACCTGGCTCCACCGTTCACGTTGACGTTGAGATGCGCGAGGTGCAGGTCTGGGTGAGACGCCGTGGTCGCGGTGGTCGCGAGTGAGCCATCATCATCAACACGTACCTGGCTCCACCGTTCACGTTGACGTTGAGATGCGCGAGGTGCAGGTCTGGGTGAGACGCCGTGGTCGCGGTGGTCGCGAGTGAGCCATCATCATCAACACGTACCTGGCTCCACCGTTCACGTTGACGTTGAGATGCGCGAGGTGCAGGTCTGGGTGAGACGCCGTGGTCGCGGTGGTCGCGAGTGAGCCATCATCATCAACACGTACCTGGCTCCACCGTTCACGTTGACGTTGAGATGCGCGAGGTGCAGGTCTGGGTGAGACGCCGTGGTCGCGGTGGTCGCGCTGGTCGCGAGCGAGTCCGCGTCTTGGAGGACTCGGGACGATGATGAGGCCACCGAGCCGCTGTCTGACTGTGATCTACTGTGGAAATGGTTTGATGTTAGAATAGTGTCTGTATTGTAAAAGTAGTCGTTTGACAATCGCCACACAAATAAACCCACAAGACCCAGTATCTTTTCTACTTACCTCTCAAAGCTGTCGGGACTGAGCCTCGTGCTAACTGAGCCGAGCGCGATGTGTGTCGCGGCCGAGTCTCGAACCCGCACCTCTTCGTTGCCGACTGTCACCACTGACACGTGGGAGGTGTCCTGTGGGCAAACAAAACGTTTAAACATACTTTTACACATGTACAAATACAGTCAGTGTTTAAAATATAAGTACCTCTACCATGAGTTTGCATCGATAAATTCGTTAACGTCTCCGTTAATAAATTGTATTAAATGTTGCACAGCGCCCCTAGCGGTCACAGATAGAATTGACAGTGACATATTGGGAATCAAAATTAAACAACCACTAAATCCCTAAAGTAGTTTACTAAGAGCCAACCTTTACATTTAGTCGGATTATTGGCTGTCATAACATTTTTACGCTAACGGTAGCAAGTAAGTTTTCGATAACAACTCTTGGAAGTGGGTACAGGACGAACTGACTGTTCAAAATTATCTCAACAACTATGAAAATTAAACTTCCAATTAATGAGACAAGAAATGTTTCAGAATAAAGATAGTACAGAACTGCCATTCTGACAAGAACTTTGTTAAATTGAGATAGAATTATAATTTTTTGTTGTTGAGATTATTTTGAACAGCGATGCGGACGAGTTTTTTGATGCCCTGTGAGCCCTTCTTTTTATAACTTGTATAATTATATTTATTTTAGTATTATTTATAAGTTTTTGAACAGTGTTTGTCCCGATATTTTTTATGCTGACTGTACAATTTATTATAAAAATATCTCCCTGAATTTACTGGGTAATGCGTACGGGTTTTTTTTTTTTTTGATGGGCGATTTCTGTGGGTCAATAATAAGAACGACAAATATTTTTTTTTAACATTCTCTTTATAATTTGCGCCTAAAAATTCGTAAACCCGTAATTCGATTAAAAAAATTGTAAATATAGGATTTATGAATTTTAATTGTGCTTGTATTTTTTTTCTATTCCTACCATATCTGTAGTTTATTTATTTAGTAAAAGTTTATGTACAAAAGTTGTCTCAATGCCTTAGGAATTCTCAACCAATTAACTCAGAGTGGTACAGAAATAATATGGCAGGTGTATAATAACAATAAAACATTCTCTAGCTTCTCTCTTTAAACCTTCGAACCACGTGATTGGAGACACAATAATTTAATTTATTTAATACTTTGGAAGACTTCCAGCTTAAACACTTAATAATATAGAAACTATAGTCTCTAATAAGCCAATTACAAGTCTTCACGTGTGGCAACCAGGGACCGGACGAGCGGATTAATTTTCAAAACCCTTTGAAGGGGTTTCCCTTACGATCGGATATCCCTTTATTTGGGAAACTTCAACGAATACTTAGCGCAATACTACGGAAAGCCGATTGACAAGGAAACCCAAGCGATATCGTAAGGGTAAGCGCTAACCCAGCCTTGAAAGGATAAACCAAATACTTTATTGCTTTCCACTTAGTAAAAGGGTATTTTCTTCCGTCAGCAATTAACCTTTTTATGTAGGAGTAGGCAGGCTAGAATTCTTCTTCTTTGACCTCATAGGTCTTATCCTGGGGATATCTTTATGTAGGTACATAATATTAAATAGAGAATAAAGGAAAGGTTTGCTTATTTTTGATATTTACAAACTAAGTATGTACTTTATGAAGAACTACCTACTTACGTTCTTATTTACGTCCTTGGACAAATACCCTGTAATTAAAACGCTATTTTTTTTTATTGTTGGTATGTTCGCGCTTGACTCTTACGTCTTACCTATCTATACAGATTACGGACGCTTTCGTTTGTTGTTTAACAAAGTGGCGCGAAACCACTCGCGAACGCCGGCGTTCGCTTGGGGAGGCACATATAGGTACTTGGGGTTTGAGTGCGGTCTGCGGTCTGTCTGAATCTGAATCCATACCTACCTACCTTACTACTCAGTGGTATGCGCACGTTTACGCTTACGTTTACGTCTACGCATACGCAAATAATGATTTAAGGGCTCCCACTAGTGTTGTAAAAATACCGTATAATACCAAAAGGCTATGTATTATACCGGTATTTTACTATATCTATATTTTTATATTTTCATAATCATATTCTTTATTTATTGCACATAAAAAATAAAGTACATACATCCTTAAAGCAAAACTAAAATAAAAAGTTATGTAATGGCGAGCTTAACCCAGAAATGAGTTTTTTACCAGCAAACCAAAATGCTTTATAGAGACATGCAACGGTGGATATGCTTATGTGCACAAATAAAACGTGTTACAACGTCGTGTCGTAGATGCGTTTTTACGTATCGTGTTTATGTGTGGGAGACAACCGTAGAAAAGCTTCACACAATAAAAAAAAAAAAATTTTTTTGTGATATGCTTGCCTTAATATTTTTTTCACAAATTTGGCATATGCTGGAATTATTTGTCGATGCACTGCGTCTTTTCTTGGCTGAGGTATTATTTATCAATTAGTCACTACTGCACTAATAGCAACAATACTTTAAATTAACGTTAAGGGCAAAAATAGAGCGAGCGCATCGTACGTAACTCGTACAGTAGGAATGGCGAATGCTTTCGCCTCTCGCTAAAATGGCTGTACGCCCGTGACGTATTAGGGTGAGGCCAAACGAGCGTAATTTTGTGAGTCGTGAGTCGCAGAATTTCGGTCACAGAAATTCTGCTGCATTTGGTTTCATACAAAAAGGCATTTGGTCCCACACGACGACGCAAAATGAGTTGCCTGCCGACTCAATGCACGTAAACTCGACCGAATTTCGGTTGGGGTGAGGGAAGGGCAAGGAAGGGGAGCGATGAAGAGTGGTGTTTACGTGGTGTAATAATTCTTGAAAAACACGTAATGGCATATGGTAGTACTTTCAAAAAAATCGGAATTTGCACATAAACGTTCATGTAAAGTATGGAACTGTCCACATATCAGCCTCTGACTATTGAGTGGATTTACTCAGCTTCTTTTTCTGGCCTCATCTTCGGAATATGCTTCATAAATACACAATATTTTTAAAAGATCCATCGCACTCGATGACACGTACACCCCGTACCATCGCATAATAGTAACTGAATAAATTCAGTTCGTCTGGCAGCTCAACAGAAATTCAGTTGAACGTAAAATACTTGACCGAAAATACGCAACTCACAACTCACAAAATTACGCTCGTTTGGCCTCACCCTTAAGGCGAAACTACATTATCGTGTCGTGTTGCGACACGACAAGTATGTCTGTACGATGCAAGTATGTCTCTAACCATACTAAATGTATGAAACCGATATGCTTCTGGCGCGTCACGCACGACACGCCACGAGTCGTGGCGGTAACTAAAGGTTTGCACCGGAGCAGTGAGTACCGGAGAATCACCGGTGATTCACCGGTAAAAGTACTCGATTGAAATAATCGGTAATTATCCGATTCATCTCCGGTGATCGTCGCATCTTTTTTTTTTATAAAAACTTAACACAAATAAAAAAACAGTTAACAGTAATTTAACACAAATAAAAAACAGTTAACAGTAATGTTTTTATAATTATGTAACATTTATAAAAATTATTAATCAACTTGTTTCTTTCGAATTATATTAATGATTTCAGGTGTGTAATGTTTGGTATAAATAAAAAATGCTCTAATTTTACTTGAAACAACGTTCATATAATTTAATATAACTAATATCAAGTAAACTAAATGCATATGACCTGATGTTACATATCATATAATTTTCCTTTAATATAATAACATTTAGTATAACATTCATTTTATATAATTGTCAATAATTATAATATTCTTTTTTTTATAACGTTCATTTGATCTAAAATTTTTTGGGATTTTTATTTTTTGGGAAATTCTAAACTTACAAAACCTTAAAATATTCTATGCATGGTCGAACGTGGGCTGGGCCGACGGAGCCCCGAGGAGCGGGGCTCCTACTTCTGGGTGGTTTATAAAAACATAACCACGAAGGGGATGGCGGGGACTATTCGCTCGCTCACACGACCCCGCCGTCCCCTTCTAACCTAAACTATCTGAGTCGGGGTGCACTAAAGTCTAGATTGCAACCAGTTTCTAAATTATATTAAAAGTTATAGAGATTATGAATATTATAGTAAATAAATAATATACTTAATGAGTATTATGAGGAATGGGCATTATAGGAAATGTTCATTACATCTTATGAAATTAGGTAAAATGAAATTATATCAACGGATCGTTATATTAAACAATAGTATAGTATATAAACTGAAATTAGGTCAAGTGAACGTTAGACACCCAATTATTTCAGTCATTAATTCATATCGGTCTTTTCCGTTTATGTGATCTATTTCACTAATGAATGCAAGTAATGCAGATTTGACATCCGCTACGGTAATGAATTTATTCAACCTGTAAACGGAAACACGAAATCCTAAAAAAAAGACACAATAGGCGAGACGACAAAAAAAAAGTAATTAGTCCGTCAGGTAGATTATCAAAAAGTTTTGGACACGTATTTTTTCTTTTTTCTCGTAAACGAAGAATGACGACGATACAGTGCGTTGAAGTTGCGCATGACGTCACGATCTGATACAATTTTTGCAGGACGGTGACGTCAAAAGCCCCCACTCCGGAACTTTGTTGCTTTTTATCTTTGTATTTTTTTAATAATTTGATCAAGCAAAAAATACGTGTCCCGTATTTTCGGCCGATCTATCAGACGGACTAAACAGAATGCCATTTTTTTTAATGCTGTCGTCATCCCTATTGGGATGAAGTTGGGCAATTCTGGACGTTCAAGAAACATTTAAAGCCTTTAGACGAAATAGCCTTTAAATACCTAGCTGTGCCTGCTACTTCTGTAAGGTCACACACAGGACAGTACAGGACAAATAATAAGTGTTAGAAGAAACATGTTTCACAATGACGGTGTTGTGTTTCTTTAATCAGCATTTATTATCTTTAGAAAACGTTTTTATTTTTAATAAATGACTTTATAAAGTACTAGCTTCTGCCCGCGGCTTCGCTCGCGTTAGAAAGAGACAAAAAGTAGCCTATGTTACTCTCCATCCCTTCAACTATATCCACTTAAAAAATCACGTCAATCCGTCGCTCCGTTTTACCGTGAAAGAAAGACAAACAGACAGACAGACACACTTTCCCATTTATAATATTAGTATGGATAGTGTGTATATCAATTCATTATTCTTATTTCCTCGTTATTAATGTATAAATTAAAAAAAAGGAAAAAAAATCTTTATTCTCCGGTGACCTCCGGTTTTTCATCGGAGATTGCCCAATCACCGCCGCCGGTGAATTCAGTCGGTTGTTAAAATCTCGCTCCGGTGCAAACCTCTACACACGTTCTGTCAAATGTATGAAAACGCGCGCCACGACACGCCAGGACACGATAATTGTGGTGCCTTTAGTAGTAAACAAAGATAACATCAATGCACACAAACACACACTGCGCCAACGCTACACTCACTGACACGACGCACCGCACACTGGCTTTTAAAGCAAAAATAATAAGTTATGTTTTAGCTTGACGCGGTGATCGGGCGGGCTTTTCTTTGTGTGCCTTAGTATTGCCGAATTTGTCCGCACGTGCTGTTACTGGCTTCAGATCGTTCTTATGTTGCTAAAAATACGGTTCAAACTCGCTTGAATTAATATATTGGTTAGCGCTTACGAAGGGGTTTCCCTTTCAGAATGGGATAGCTGTTTGTTAGCGCTTTTTGTATTCGACTGTAACAACCCAGATATTTTTTTGGGAAAGTCAATGAATGGGTTTCCCTCGAGAAGGTTAGCTAAAAAACTATCCAGCTAAACCATGGGGGTTTTTAATTGAATTAAAATATCCTAGCTCTTCAAAACCCAGGGTAAAACCCTATAAAAGGAAAGCGCTATCGGTCCCTGGTGGCAACAGACTAAATTTAATATAAATGTGAGCACGCAACAATAACACATTTACGTTGTAAAATTAATAAAAAAACATTATAAAACCTAAAAAACAATAGAAAGACAATAGCAGCCCGACAGTCAGCTGTCAGTTGGTCGTCAAAAAGAATAACTTACCAGATTAAGTCCATTCGTGACGCTGTCATCAAAAACTCCGGAATCAGTGGCAGCGGCCGTAGGACTCAGTATTAGCACTTCACTGCTGTCTAAACGACGCCCACGGGTCTTTTCTGTAAACAATCATATATACATGGTTTAAAATATTTAACAGGACATTGGTGCCGATTCTCTTGTTCACAAACTAACCTAAGTTTAGGTTAAATGCATCTTTCTCCTTCCATTTCTTAAAGAAAAGGACAGAAGATAAAGTATTAGTTCATTTCTGTCAAATTCCGACACTCTATAGATAATTTAGACACGATTTAAACGTGGCCACGATAAATACGACGATTTACTTCAGGCGCTGTCTAATTTGACAGGAATAAACTATTATTGATCTTCTGCCCTTTTCCTAATGGAAAGGACATATTTTTTTAAACTATATACATAACTAGCTTTTGCCCGCGGCTTCGCTCGCGTATACTCGCGTTAGAAAGAGACAAATAAACCTCACGGAGCCCGAGACCTTTCCAACGAATGCAAAACCGTGGAAATCGGTTCGTGCGTTCTGGAGTTATAGCGACAGGAAGGAAAACCCGACTTATTTTTATATAAATTAACCTATTTGTAGGTAAGTGGTGTAAAAACATATAAAATCACAATTTATATTTATCCAAATATTTGATGTGTAATAAATTTTACTTATTACATCATTGACTAGCTGTTCCTCGCGGTTTCACCCACGTTACGTTAGGTTTTTGGTTACTGCCCCGCTCCCGTGGGACATAGCGTGGCATTATATAGCCTATGTTACTCGTTGACAATGTAGCTTTCGAATGGTGAAAGAATTTTTAAAATCGGTCCAGTAGTTTTTGTGCCTATTCATTACAATCAAACAAACAAACATACAAAGTATTCCTCTTTATAATATTAGTATAGATTATAGTACAATGTAAATGTGTTTTGTCAAGAATAAATGTGTTTTCTTTCTTTCTTTCTTTCTATGCAAAAACCAGTCTGAAGAGGGGCCGAGCCCGACTATCACCACTTCGTCAGCTATGTCAAATGTTACAACAAAATTCCTTGTGATATATTAAAACTAAACGAAAGGAAATATAAAACATATATTAAGAATAAATTATGTCAACAAGCATATTATAAATTGGAAGATTACATTCAAGATAAAAATGCTTGGAAGCATGCTGGTCCAGCTCCATAGGATATTTAATCCACAGTGTAGACAAAACTAAACTGGTGGCTAATTAAAACTGATAATGATTAACTACTTTTACTTTTACAATTATAAATTAGACACAATTCTTTTTTCTAATAGTTGGAAGCGCTGGCTCACACATTATTTTTCATTTTTTGAGGAAGGTAATTTATTTGTAAATGTGTTACACTAAATGTTCGTGAACTTGATTAGCTTCCATTTCCTAATTAATTGAAGTGAAAACTTCTTTAGCGGCGTTGAGTACTTTTTCTGTAATGGGTATAAAATCTTAAACTCGCGTCAGGACACGTGACCTGATCGAAAAAGCGTAGGACGGATGGATAGTAGACAGCTATAATCAAGTTTTCACTTCTGCCGGCACTCCCGGAGTGCAACCCGTCTTTTTTTTTAATTTTTATTATGTTTATATACTCTTTTGACGGAAATGGTTTTGACATTATATACATTCTTCTCTTCACATTTAACAATGTACAATTAATAATATTGTAACAACATTATTTTAAAAGAGTAAGTATGGAGTTTCTTGCCCATTCTTCTCCATACGTAACAACATTTCCGAATGGGCGGTAGATTCACTTTTGTTTATAAGTATGACGTTTCAAAGTGCCTTTTTTGGTCCAATGGAAATAAATAATTTGACTTTGACTTTGTCGATATTGTATTATTATCTACTAACACACTGACCGCTGTAGTGAGTGCAGTCCAGCGAGTCCAGCGAGGAGGGAGCGAAGCAGTCGTCGTCTGAAGAGGAGCCGAGCCCGACTATCACCACTTCGTCAGCTATGTCGATATTGTATTATTATCTACTAACACACTGACCGCTGTAGTGAGTGCAGTCCAGCGAGTCCAGCGAGGAGGGAGCGAAGCAGTCGTCGTCTGAAGAGGAGCCGAGCCCGACTATCACCACTTCGTCAGCTATGTCGATATTGTATTATTATCTACTAACACACTGACCGCTGTAGTGAGTGCAGTCCAGCGAGTCCAGCGAGGAGGGAGCGAAGCAGTCGTCGTCTGAAGAGGAGCCGAGCCCGACTATCACCACTTCGTCAGCTATGTCGATATTGTATTATTATCTACTAACACACTGACCGCTGTAGTGAGTGCAGTCCAGCGAGTCCAGCGAGGAGGGAGCGAAGCAGTCGTCGTCTGAAGAGGAGCCGAGCCCGACTATCACCACTTCGTCAGCTATGTCGATATTGTATTATTATCTACTAACACACTGACCGCTGTAGTGAGTGCAGTCCAGCGAGTCCAGCGAGGAGGGAGCGAAGCAGTCGTCGTCTGAAGAGGAGCCGAGCCCGACTATCACCACTTCGTCAGCTATGTCGATATTGTATTATTATCTACTAACACACTGACCGCTGTAGTGAGTGCAGTCCAGCGAGTCCAGCGAGGAGGGAGCGAAGCAGTCGTCGTCTGAAGAGGAGCCGAGCCCGACTATCACCACTTCGTCAGCTATGTCGATATTGTATTATTATCTACTAACACACTGACCGCTGTAGTCAGTGCAGTCCAGCGAGTCCAGCGAGGAGGGAGCGAAGCAGTCGTCGTCTGAAGAGGAGCCGAGCCCGACTATCACCACTTCGTCAGCTATGTCGATATTGTATTATTATCTACTAACACACTGACCGCTGTAGTGAGTGCAGTCCAGCGAGTCCAGCGAGGAGGGAGCGAAGCAGTCGTCGTCTGAAGAGGAGCCGAGCCCGACTATCACCACTTCGTCAGCTATGTCGATATTGTATTATTATCTACTAACACACTGACCGCTGTAGTGAGTGCAGTCCAGCGAGTCCAGCGAGGAGGGAGCGAAGCAGTCGTCGTCTGAAGAGGAGCCGAGCCCGACTATCACCACTTCGTCAGCTATGGGCGGCGTCGTTGATATTGTTACGGCGTTCGGAGGGAGCTGTGGGCAAGAAAACATATAATTAAATCTTCGAACACACGTGATTTGAGACACAATAGAAGGATAGCAGCAAGAATCCCCAAGATAATTGCCTCCTGATAGGTTTTACAGCTTCTAAAAAGCATCTAATACATTACATTTCCACTGACATTAGTCTCGCAGCTAGTAAAAAGCAGCTATATACAGGGTGTAGCGTAAATAGTGGTCCAGCGTTAAGGATTCGATTTACCAGATAATTTACTATAACCTACTACAATTTTAACCGTTTTTAATAATTTGCAGATAATGTAAAAAAATTGATTAAAAATAGAGAAGAATTGTTTTTTCTCTAAAAACACATTTATTTACAATAGCTCTAGTATTCAGCAGTTATAAACAGAATTTAGAAAAAGAAAAGATGTTTCTTTTTTTAATACAACCAAATGTAAAACAAAATATGGAATTAAAAAAAAAGAAAAAATTATATCTCCGGAACCTTTGGGTAAAAATGGTTAAAATTGTAGCAGGTTATAGTAAATTATCAGGTTAATCGAATCCTTAACGGTGGACCACTATTTACGACACACCCTGTATAATACAAGCTGTCCCCCGCGGTACCCCCGCGTTACATTAGATTATTTGTTACTACTCTGCTCGAATTTTACTCGAAACCACGTTTTATGTCATATATGTTTTATGTCCCACGGAAACAGGATAAGAACAAAAAAAGAAGATAAAAAGAATTTTATGTCCGTCCCCTGCTCCTAAGCTACCTCCCCACCAATATTCAGCCAAATCGGTTCTGCCGTTCTTGAGTTATAAAATGTGTAACTAACACGATTTTCTTTTATATACAACTAGCTTCTGCCCGCGGCTTCGCTCGCGTTAGAAAGAGACAAAAAGTAGCCTATGTTACTCTCCATCCCTTCAACTATCTCCACTTAAAAAATCACGTCAATCCGTCGCTCCGTTTTGCCGTGAAAGAAAGACAAACAGACAGACAGACAGACAGACAGACAGACAGACAGACAGACAGACAGACAGACACACTTTCCCATTTATAATATTAGTATGGATGTGTAACTGAATTAATGCACTTTGAGAAAATAGTTTGTTAAGAATCGTTTACTGAATCGATTTTTGTAATTTTTAATATAGGTAATATTTTATCCCAAAAATAATTAAAACTACGTAAACTGCTGTCACACTTCCGCTGTACAGTCAAAACAAACTATAATGGATGAAATACCTACTACGCTAGACCCTTATGCAAGTGCGACTGTGTGCATGAGTAGATTTGTAATGTGACTATAATTTTCCCCACAATCTGTTCAACTAATTTATAAAAAAAAACAGTGTTTTAAACATAATAATAAAAATTCAGTGTATGTATTATGATTATAACATAATATTCTAATTGGGGTGTCTGGTGGTGTGCGTTTATTCCGGGACATGTTGTATATAGGTAAATAACTCACCGTAGGCGCAGTAGTGAGTACAGGCGGGTGTGTAGTGGTGACGGTGACGAGCCCGGCCGGCGCGCTGGCGGCCAGACTGTTGGGCTCCACCAGCACCACGCTGTCCTTCACCGCCACCACCAGCGGCCTGATGGGGCTGGGGGTAGTGGTGGTGGTGGGGAGTAAGGTAACAACACTCACCGTAGGCGCAGTAGTGAGTACAGGCGGGTGTGTAGTGGTGACGGTGACGAGCCCGGCCGGCGCGCTGGCGGCCAGACTGTTGGGCTCCACCAGCACCACGCTGTCCTTCACCGCCACCACCAGCGGCCTGATGGGGCTGGGGGTAGTGGTGGTGGTGGGGAGTAAGGTAACAACACTCACCGTAGGCGCAGTAGTGAGTACAGGCGGGTGTGTAGTGGTGACGGTGACGAGCCCGGCCGGCGCGCTGGCGGCCAGACTGTTGGGCTCCACCAGCACCACGCTGTCCTTCACCGCCACCACCAGCGGCCTGATGGGGCTGGGGGTAGTGGTGGTGGTGGGGAGTAAGGTAACAACACTCACCGTAGGCGCAGTAGTGAGTACAGGCGGGTGTGTAGTGGTGACGGTGACGAGCCCGGCCGGCGCGCTGGCGGCCAGACTGTTGGGCTCCACCAGCACCACGCTGTCCTTCACCGCCACCACCAGCGGCCTGATGGGGCTGGGGGTAGTGGTGGTGGTGGTGGGGAGTACGACGGGAGGGACGGGCGCCGGCGGTTTCGTTGGCGGGTCCGGTTCTTTTGGTTGTGGTGGCTGCGGAGGAAAATAGTGGTTATTGTTTGTGATTGGTGTTTGCTTGCAGTCGTCTGTTCCTGTCAGCGATTTGTTTTTCACAGTACTATTACTCTGAGCAGAACTGCGACTAACTGAACTATAACGAACCTTTTTAATATTCAATGGTTAACTTGAATAAAATATCGTAAGATAATTCCGAATCTTAAAAGCCCATCAGACTGCAACCATAACATAAAAATTAAATTTAAAAAAATCAAATAACAATATATTCTGTACGGACCCTTAAAGCCCTACGCTACCTATCCTTATAGGCGAGACGGCGAAAAAAAGTAATAATCCGTCAATTAGATTATAATAAAAATTTTGGATACGTGTCTCGTATTTTTGGCCGGTCTATCAGACGGACTAAACAGAATGCCATTTTGTTAATGTTGTCGTCATCCCTATTATTTAACTAAAATAATTAACACCTTTTTCATTTCAATACTAACACTAAAAAAACAATCTAAATATCTTTATCAGAAATAACAAGCAATAAACTCTATTCAACTTTCAGCAATCTTTTCAAAGTACTAAGATCAGAAAATTCTTTAATAGTAAAAAACATTAAAACTCACCGTAACAGGCCTAATCTCGACAGCATTATGCTGCGACCGTCTCTTCTCTTCTCTTCTTTTATCATCAAACCGTTCTTCATCAACAGAACTAGATCTAGAGTAATTCTTCTCCAACCTATTCACTTCTGCACTAACCCTATTTACTTCTATGCCAGTCTTCTCTAAAGAATCTCTCTTATCCTTTGCTTCTCTTACTTCTCTATCTGATTCTCTTTCGTGTAAAGAGTTAGGTCTGCTCTTGTCTTTTTTAGCTTCTGTCTCTTCTGTAGAGTTACTTCTTGAGGGTTTCTCTTTGACTTCTGTCTTTGTTCTTGTGTCGGGTTTCGCTTCTGACTTTGGTTTTTCGTTGGCTTCTTCTTGTGGGGTCTCTTCTGGTGTGGTTTTTTTGTTTTCTACTGCTTTTTCGGCTTCTCTGCATACCTGGCGGTGAGAATTATGATTTTGAGTATGTTGCGATGGCCTAGTGGTTAAGACACCCGACTTTTATGAGTTCAGGGGTTCGAAGCTGGGTCTATATTAATGGTGCCGATTCTCTTGTTCACAAACTTATGAATCTTTCTCTTTCCTTTTCTTAAAAAAAAAAGGACAGAAGATACATTTTAATTTAATCCTGTCAAATTAGACAGCATCTAAAGAAAATTGGCGTATATATTTAGTCACCATGTTTTTAATGGCGTCTAAATTATCTATGGCGTGTCTAATTTGCCAAGACTTAACTAATATTTTATCTTCTGTCCTTTTCTTTAGGAAACGGAAAGAGAATGATGCATTTAACTTAAATTTAGTTAAGTTTGTGAACAAGAGAATCAGCAGTAATGTGACATTTCAATTTGTATTTACTTTTGAAAGTTTTTTTAGGATGGAGATGTCAGTGAAAAACTGATATTTCATGCCTCCGTGAATTTGATTGATATTCTAGATACCTTTGAAAGTAATAATTATTTTTATTATAGGTAGTCCATATCCAGAAAGTTTTATAATCAGTTGAATCAAGGGGTATTGTTACCTAGTATCATTAATTTAAAAAAAAATTCACGACGAGTTTTAAATAACACAACAATAATGAGTTTTCTGCCTTCATGTGAACGATAGGGGGTAGCTATGACTGTCACTTTGCTGGTGGCTAATTATATGTTAGTGATCTTACTGACCATTAGTGAACATTGTCAAAATAACTACCGATAACAAATTATACGCACTTATATATTTTTTTATTCCAATAACTATTTAAAACCTTACCTGGTCCACAATAAGCCTGCCCGCGGCAGCAGCGGGCGAGGCTTCCGCGACTTCTGGTTCCTTCTGCGGCGACTCTGAAGCCGGGCTTCGCGGGGGCGTGAGCGTCGGCGTCGGGGGCGCGGGGGGCGGGGGCGCGGGCTGCTTGCGGGCGGGCGCGGGCGCGGGGCTGGCGGCGGGGGGCGCGGGGGCGGGTGTGGGGGCGGAGGGCGCGGGCGCGGAGGGCGGGAGCGGCGCGGGGCCTTTTTCTTTTTTTGGTGCCTGTTGAGAGAATGTGTTTTTAAAATACAATTTAATTAGGTGTATGCTGGCCTATTTACTCTGAAAATTTTTGTTTATGAATTCATTGAAATATGTCTGTACTTATTTGCACAAGGATTTAGAATTGCGCGCACACAGCTTGTTGTAGACTTTTTTATCACAAGTCATTTTTTAAAGGAGCTAAAAAACAGATAAATATAAACGACCAGAATGTTCTACAAATTAAAACTACAGGTTCAGTGGCTTTGTTTTCTTTTTTTTTTTTTGGTGAGTGGGAAATCATCCTATGACTGCTCCCGTCCTGGGTGCGACGGGAGGGCGTGTCAGACTCTTACTGACTAAAACCCACTCATGTTCCTTCAATTGCCCTTTATGTTCCAGGGTCACGGTAACTATTATAAACATTCCGCATCAGGTTCAGTGGCTTAAGCGTGAAGAGTCAGACAGACAGAGTTACTTTCGCATTTATAATATTAGTACAGGTATAATAGGGGAATATATCGAGTCTATAAATAAGAAATATACTCACGGGCGGCTTCCTGTCAGCAGGCGGATGTTCGTCCTCGTGCGGACGCTTGGCGGCCGCGGCGCCCGCGGGGGGCGAGGCGGGGCGCGCGGGGGGCGCGGTGGCGGCGGCCGGGGGCGTGGGGGGCGCGCGGGGGGCGCCGCCCACCGGCGTGCTGCCCGCGGGGGGCGAGTCCGACACTGTGGGGGCGAGAGAATAAAATAGTAAGTGGGTAAAAAAATCCTGCATGAATGATGATAGTATGTTGTCGTAAAAAAATGCATAGTACCTTCAACACTGATCATTAATATGACATTTTAAATTAAATAAAATTAATAAATTATTTTTTTGTAATTGGCTGTAAGATAGGTTTTAAGTACCTATGTTAAGTAAATGTTGAGAGCTGTGGATTTTGTGATAACAATAAATAAAATAAATAAATATTCAAGATTTGTTGGATTATTCAGAAAGAATGAGTAGAAGTATGAGTATAACTTTAAGCTTAATTCAAATCTAATGCATCAACTTTAAAAAAAATTACTAATCAAATTAGATCAGAAGGTATCAGATATTTTTTATATAGTTGTGTGACAATTTTGAAGTTTTTGTGGTAAGAAGTTATTCAGATTAGATGACCAATTTAAAAATTTATCATGTTCAACCAGTGTTCGACCATTTCAAGAGACAGTTGACAGTTAGAGTCTGCTAGAAAATTCTACGAAATAATCAATTTCAAGATCTAACCACGACATAATTCATATAATGTCGTGGTTTGATCTTGAAATTGATAAATAAATATAAATAAACACTCACTCTTGACATCGGGCGTCTCGCCGGAGCGGACGGAGGTAGAGTCATCTTCCTCCATTGGTATATGAGAGCTGCGCGGCTCCTGTACGAACAAACATACAACGTTACTAACTGCATAATAACGCAACAAAGCCGATAGGCGGGCCCCCAAGAGGGGGCTAGAGGCCTACCAGAAATAACACGCCTTCATAGAGGCCCGCTCAGAGGAGGGACCCGACGTGCAAAGGCTAGCATATTACGGTATTTTACACCATTATCAATTGACGTACTTTTTATGAGCTGTCAAAACGAGATTCTCCCATAGATTTTGTATAGAAATGAACCTTATGACGTCACTAAGTAAGCAACTCAATTGTCTAACTATTTATTGATTACAAAGCCGCTAAAATTCTAATTTTACGGTAAATTAAATATGAACCAGATTTTTAGGGCTTAAATTAGGAGATTTTTTTTTAGAAATAAATACTTACATTATTGTTGGTTAATGGTGTAAAATACCCTATTGATCCATAATTAAAAAAATAACATACAACGATTTCCTAATTCGATCTCTAAAAATGCAAAAATCCTTTCAAGCGGACAAAGTAGCGATCAATATTAAGTGTATACATATACCAAAAAAATATATATAAACTTACAATATAAAAGGTGTAAAAAGACACTGAATAGACCCAAAATATAATTAAATACCAACACTGCAATCATTTTGTTCGGCGGGGTTATTACCTAAGAAACAGCAATCAGCAATATTTGCGCAGGGATCGCGCGACCACCGCGCGATCGTCAAAAAAAATCGTATTATGTATGAACCGATTGCTAATCGCTCGCTGATTGTTCTAATGCACTTATTACTACGATGACGATAAAGTAGCAATCGCTGGAACTAATTAAATATCACATTTAACAAAAAAAACTTAACTTTGCTCTTAAAAATACGAAACCACCAAACGAAAAATGCATATTTTAGTTAACTGATTGCTCCACAGAGGCAACACTATTGCTAGATTGCTATTTGACGTGACGTATTTTGAATTGACGTTTGAGCAGCAAGTATTGCTAAATTATCGCGATCGCTCGGCTATTGCAAGATACGTAATCCCGGTGCCGGATAAAAACAAAATAAATTGTGGGATGGATCATTACTTGAAAACTAGTGTTAGTTTTTCGGGCAGTATACAGTGATTTTCAAAGGCTAAATAACGTGTCTTTTTACACCGATTATTTAGTGAGTTAGTATGATGAGTACCTTCGACGCAGGCGGACGATCTAGCGGCTGGGCGTCCGATTCGTTTGCAATGTAAACCATACACACGTCACATTAACGTATTGTTATGATAGTTGTACAGTTATATATGTTATAGAGAAGTTAATAAAATAAAAAGGTCATATACTGGCAGAAAATGTTTAAGGCATTAAGAGTTTAATAATTATAGATTGAAGTAGGTAGATTGATTTAATATTGATGTCAAATCAATTTACGTATATATGCCCCCGAGATTCTAGAATTAATAAAGTTCTTTTTTCAAGGCATGGTGCTAAAAAACGAAGTAAATCATCAAATATCTCAATTTCTAACAGATGTGTTTGTTTTAAAGCGATAATTTTCTACGTCATAAAAGTAATAAATGAACACAAAAACAACATAATATTGAAAACCTTATTGTTATTATTATTTTATTTGTACGGAGGTAAAAAATCAGAAAGTAGAAATTGGAACTGATGAGGGTAAATTATGATTATAGCAAAAATTGTGCGAGGGCATACCATTTTAGCCACAATTATTTTTATATGATATCAATGCAAGTAAAAAAACCAATCTAAGTACTCCACTTTATAGCCTTTATGTTATTTTAAGGTATGAGCTATAATACTATTTCACATCAATGAAGCTATAAGTAAAAAAGTGTAGATAGGTTACCCAAACGAAATTCTATCTTCAAAAACGGCACACTAACGCACACATACATTACACGTCAAAGTAGGATGACATGATTGAAGTAGTGCGAGTGAAAAAGAGATAAACGTCAAATGTCAACGCGACACTCAGTATCATGTTTGCCAATAGGGAAGATGCAATATTTTTATTTTTGTTTTAATTTTAAAGAATTCCATGTAAAATAGACCACTAATATATTAAAAAGTTAAAATGTTGTAATTTATTGTAAAAAAAGCGGTTTTAAATTTGACAGTTTAAACTTCCGCGCAAAAACGGACCAATAGTTCTGATGACGTCACTGCAGTGACACTGTGTCTCTGGTTGTATTGTTCTTCTCTAATTTTTATAACTTTTTATTATTTTTCGCCATTCCAGATACTTTTATTGCTAAAATTTTAAAATAAACTATCAATCAACATCTCGTGGTCATAATAATACCGCATGAAAGCATGTATGCAATGCTTTTTTATGCAAAAAAGCATGTTGACTCATGTTGATATCTCCAACACCAGACGGGGTTATAAACTTTGTATCAGATAGTTTAGGTGGCTGAACTACTAATTTTAAATATTTGAAGAATCTGGACTAATGGAATCTTTACCTCCTGGACCTTGTATCATGGCAGACAGAGGCTTCAAGCATATCGAAGGTGTGTTATTTCTGTTGATTAGACCATTAGTGAACAACACTAAGAAAAGTTCAAAAGATGAAGTACTACAGTCGAAGAAAATTGCATGCCTTCGAAATCATATTCAAAGAGTCATTAGAAGACTGCGCGAATTTGCTTTTCTAAAGTTAATTTTATTCCTACAAAACTATTTCTGTTTACTTTGACAACTAACTGCGGGGGTGCGTTCCAAAAAGGGTAAGAATTACACGAAATAGCGCGAAAGTTACTCTAAAGCGTTCCGCTGGCTTATTACCTATGAAACAGCAATCAGCAATATTTGCGCAGTGATCGTGCGATCACCGCGCGATTAATCGCTTAACGTCAAAATAATCGTATTATGTATGAATCGATTGCTAAACGCTCGCTGATTGTTCTAATGCACTTATTGCTACGATGACGATAAAGTTGCAATCGCTGGAACTAATAAAATATCACCTTAAACAAAAAAAAAATACTTTGCTCTTAAAAACCATACTAAATACGAAACCACCAAAGGAAAATGCATGTTTTAGTTAACTGATTGCTCCACAGAGGCCGCACTATCGCAAGATTGCTATTTGACTTGACGTATTTTGAATTGACGTTTGAGGAGCAAATATTGCGCAATTACCGCGATCGCTCGGCTTCTGCAAGATACGTAATCCCGGTGCCAGAATGTGTCATCATACGACCCTAACCATCATGACCCTAGCCCGTTCCAAAACAGTAAATCGCTCTGTAGCGTTCAAAAACAGTAAAGCCGTTTTCTTTCTTTCGTTGTTTCTATAGTACGATTTTTAATTCGAGTCAGAAAAATGACAAGTGCAACTGTCACTGATACCAAAAACGGTGACCCGCTACAATAGTGATGTTCCGCAATCGATAGACTTAGACGTTTAGTCATGCTTTGTTTTATTAGGTACCAAAGTGTTTTATTATTGTAAATATTGAATACATACCATCTTAAATAAAACAATTTTAGAAATACCTTACCAAAAACAAATAATGTAACAGTGTTTTATGTAATATTAAATTACCTACCGTGTATGTCTTCTATTTTATAACTGTAAATTACATGTAATATTTTTTTATATAATCAAAGGCAATTTGATATTGAATTTAAAAAAATCTCTATTAAGATTTCATTGTAAAAACTCGATTGTATCACATCACTATTTATTTGGAACTAAAAACCTGCAACACTGGAAATGTAATTTTTCTGACTCGAATTAAAACTCGTACTATAACCTCTTTTTAATTATCGAGTGAATTCTTCGCACGTTTTGGAACGTGCCAGTGACGTCATTCCAGTCGCTCAACGCTGATTGGTGTTTTAAATTACGTTTCATTTCATGTAATTTTAAATTCATATTTTATTGATTTAAATAAACATTATGCAAAAAAAAAGTTGCAGAGGCCCTTCTTTTATATTTTTTCAACATTTTATTAATAAATTTTCAATAAATACTATGTTTGCATCTTCCCTATTGTCAAACTTTTAATGTGCCACTTTTTGACTGCATATAACCAATCTACACTTTTTTACTTATAATATCATTGTTTCACATCATAATATTAGTAGGAAGTAAGATAATATCAAATACAAATAATTAAAATAAACACAATAAATACTTATCAACTATTATATACTAACCAATTCTTTGATACTGCTCCTTATTTTTCTTGCCTCTCCTCGATTTCGACTGTACATAGCAGAGTCGAAAAGAGGCAAGCAGGTTAGTAAGCGTGCAATAGAGGCAAACACACGTGTTATTTCAATAAATATTTGATTAGTCATAGATATATGGATCAAAATTATGATAAATATAATATTTTTTCTAATTAAAACACTTACATTTATAAATATTGATATTTTATAGAAATTTACAGAAGAGGACTTTGCCCTGCAGTGGGACAGTAATAGGCTGGTATTATTATGATACTATTCTGTATGACTAGAGGCCTCTGCCCTGCACTAGAACTCTAATAGGCTGTTATTATTATTATTACATAATTCTGGATGAGAAGAGGCCATTGCCAAACAGTGGCAGAGTAATAGGCTGTTATTATTATTACATAATAAGGGATGACTAGAGGCCTCTGCCCTGCACTAGAACACAAATAGGCTGGTATTATTACTATACTATACTGTATGACCATAGGCCTTTGCCCTGCATTAGAACACAAATAGGCTATTATTATTATTAAATCATTCTGGATGAGAAGAGGCCATTGCCCAGCAGTGGCAGAGTAACAGGCTGGTATTATTATTACATAATTCTGTATGACAAGAGGTCTTAGCCCTGCATTAGAACACAAATAGGCTATTATTATTATTAAATCATTCTGGATGAGAAGAGGCCATTGCCCAGCAGTGGCAGAGTAACAGGCTGGTATTATTATTACATAATTCTGTATGACAAGAGGTCTTAGCCCTGCATTAGAACACAAATAGGCTATTATTATTATTAAATCATTCTGGATGAGAAGAGGCCATTGCCCAGCAGTGGCAGAGTAACAGGCTGGTATTATTATTACATAATTCTGTATGACAAGAGGTCTTAGCCCTGCATTAGAACACAAATAGGCTATTATTATTATTAAATCATTCTGGATGAGAAGAGGCCATTGCCCAGCAGTGGCAGAGTAACAGGCTGGTATTATTATTACATAATTCTGTATGACAAGAGGTCTTAGCCCTGCATTAGAACACAAATAGGCTATTATTATTATTAAATCATTCTGGATGAGAAGAGGCCATTGCCCAGCAGTGGCAGAGTAACAGGCTGGTATTATTATTACATAATTCTGTATGACAAGAGGTCTTAGCCCTGCATTAGAACACAAATAGGCTATTATTATTATTAAATCATTCTGGATGAGAAGAGGCCATTGCCCAGCCGTAGCAGAGTAATAGGCTGGTATTATTATTACATAATTCTGGATGACTAGAGGCCTCTGCCCTGCACTAGATCACTAATAGGCTGGTATTATTATTACAATATTCTGTATGAGAAGAGGCCTTAGCCCTGCATTAAAACTCAAGTAGGCTGGTATTATTATAATACTATTCTGTATGACCAGAGGCCTCTGTCCTACACTAGAACACAAATAGGCTATTATTATTATAAAATCATTCTGGATGAAAAGAGGCCATTGTCCAGCAGTGGCAGAGTAATAAGCTGGTATTATTATCACTATATTATTCTGTATGAGAAGAGGCCTTTGCCCTGCAAGGCTGGTATTTTTATTAATACGTTATTCTGTATGACCAGAGGCCTTAGCCCTGGACTAGAACAAAAAGGCTGGTAAAATTGAACAGTACTGACCTCTGAGTCATCATCGAGAACCTCCTCCTCCACGACCTCGGCTCTGTACTCCAGAAGCAGGTCCCTCAGAGGCTTGGCATCCAGCTTCCCGTTCACAAATTCGTGCTTCATCAGCTCAATCGCTGTCGGCCTTTTTTCTGGGTCCTGTGGGATGAAGATAGGGTTATAAAAGAAAATAGTTTCATCTATAGTCTGTTATTTTTAACAAACGAGTACTGAGTATATCTCTCTCACATTTCCGGTATTGACAGAGAGAGATGTGGACCAATAGAAACGCAGACATATTTTTGGGTACTCGTTTGTTAAAAAAAAACAGACTATAAAGATTTTTAAGCTGAATGTGTAAGTGTTTTTCAATTTCTGTCTTGTAAGCAAAAAAGTTTATTTATCAGTCTTGGAAATAAAATCGATTGGTATAAAAAATATATTCGTTTAAAGTATGCATTTTTTTTGGGAATTTTGAATTCATTCCTAATTTTTCGGAACAAATTACTATAAGGAAAAATTTTACATCGTTTATGGACATAAAGCTTATTTTTTTACTAAATACTGCAGTGCTGCATATCACTGGTTCGTTTCTAACTACAAAACCGTGTGCGACATACAGTTTTTTTTTTTTTTAATTTCATTTTCATCATATCAGATTATCCATTTATGAACGCAAACACGACCCAGAATACATTACTATAGGGATGTTGACTACATCAAAAGAATGACATTTTGTTTAGTCCGTCTCCGTCTCCGTTAGACAGTCAAAAGATACTGGACACATATTTTTTGCTTGATCAAATTAATAACAAAATACAAAGATAAAGAGCATCAAAGTTCCGGAGAGGGGGCTTGTGACGTCACTCCTCAGTAAAAAATATACAAAGGCGTGACGTTTCACGAAACTTCAACGCACTGTATTGTCGTCATTTTCTGTTTAAGAAAAAAAAGAAAAAATACGTGTCCCAAATTTTTTGATTATCTTACTGACGGACTAATTACTTTTTTTTGTCGTCTCACCTATTGTAGGACGACACAAAAAACTAACGTCTTACCTTCACAAGAGCCTTAGAAATAAAATCATTGAAGGACTTGCTCCACCGCGACGGCTGGTCCAACGTGGGAGGCTCGCTCTTCTGAATCTTAAGCAGCACCCGCATCGGAGTCATCTCGTGGTTGGGAGGCTCCATCTGAGCGAACTCTATGAGTGTGATGCCTAAGGACCATATGTCCACCTGAAAAAAAAAACAAGTTTTCATTAAAAAATTATAAAATGAAACAAAAGTTATTGAAAAAAACACATTCTCGGCTAGCGCTGAAAACCAGCGTCGTAGACTCATGCCTGTGTGTCACGGCACGGCATTCTGCTGAGCGCTAGCCGTTTCGCGCAGTAGTGACGCTACTTAGCTGTCTTTAGTTTTAAGGTTTGTAGTACCTATATAAGTTTCTTATTTGTAGCGCACACTGCAATAATAAATAGTTTTTCTTTCTTTCTTTCTTTCTAAATCGCGACCGACTTACAAAAGAGACAATAAAAGGCTGAACCAATTTTAATAAAACACTAAGAACCGTCGCTTTAAATAAAACCACATCAAAATTAGTTCGCGTATTCTTGAGCTACAGTCCTTCAGACAAGCATACAACAGTCAAAATTATCACACGTGTGGCGACAACAATCACGGACCATGTAAAGTGCAATAGACGGTCCTGCATCGCGATATAAGAGTTAGCGGCGACATTAGTACATGTACAAAAATCCCGACTAGAACCGTCGGGCAGTAGCCCACTAGACATAACACCCGTCTGGTCGGAGGATCCTCCCTTTTCAAAGGATGATGAGGGACTGTAGGTACACTCTGTTCCTTAAAACTCCATCCTTCCATCCAGAAATAAATGCAATAAGGGCTTTTTTTTTTGGTGAGTGGGAAATTATCCAATGACTGCTCCCGTTGTTCTCCCCTGGGTGCGGCGGGAGGGCGTGTCAGACTTTTACTGACTAAAACCCACTCATGTTCCTTCGATTGCCCTTTATGTTCCGAGGTCACGGTAACTATTATAAACATTCCGCAACCCCGGCAGGCGTTGGCCCTGTTGGGCCCCTTCCTGTGCTGACTCCTTCTCTTTGAGGCGCGCGTGGAACACTAACGCGCCGTCGACGCGGTCCTGGTCCTAGCCGGGCGGCGAGCTACCCATCGCTCGCCATGCGCAGAAATGCAATTAGGGCTGCGTTAACATTTTGTCAAAAATTAATGAAGCCACTTAATTTTAAGCCCTCAAATCTAGGTGTAGGAGGAAGATGAGGAACTATACCCTCTGTCTCTTATTTGTTGTTAAGATTGATCATGTTTTATGGGATTATGTACTTAAATAGAACAGTGATAGGGTCGAAAAATCAACTGTCTTGGGGTCGGCTTCCAGTCTAACCGGATTCAGCTGGATACCAGTGTTTTACGTGAAGCGACTGCCTATCAGACCTCCACAACACAGTTGAGCGACACGATACCCCTTGGTTAGACTGGTCAGACTTTCGGGCTTCTGAATACCCGTAACGAGTATCAAAGTTCTATGAATGACAACCGGGACCAACGGCTTTCCGAGGCACGGCGCAAGTCCAACGGATTATAGATTGAAATTTAATAGCAATAAAGTCTGAAATTCTGTGCTAAATAACACTGAAGACACATCTCATAAAAACAGTCAATTGCTTGTTGACAACGAGCAATTTATAGGCCTTTTATGAGCTGTTAATACGCAATTTTCTCGTAAATTGTGTATATAAATAACAACTTGTAACATATTGGCTAATTCTAAGTAACAATTAATTTCATTGCAACAGCTAACGGTCAAGTAAGTGCCATTTTATTATAAACTAGCTTTTGCCCGCGACTTCGTCCGCTTGGAATTGTTCCCGTTCCCGGGAGATTTCCGGGATGAAAACTATCCTATGTCCTTTCTCGGGTACCAGACTATTGCCCTTACTAATCACTGTGTAAAGTTATGCAATGAATAAAGCCTGTGTAACCATACATTTTTTGACGTATAAACCTGTCATAAACTTATGCAGCGATTATTAGTAAGGCGCTATATCTGTACCAAATTTCATTCAATTCGGTTCAGTGGTTTAGGATTGCGCGTTGTTTTTTTTCACGCGGACGAAGTCGCGGGCAAAAGCTAGTCCATACTAATATTATAAATGGGAAATTGTGTCTGTCTGTCTGTTTGTCTTTCTTTCACGGCAAAACGGAGCGATGAATTGACGTGATTTTTTTGAGTGGAGATACTTGAAGGGATGGAGAGTAACATAGGCTACTTTTTGTCTCTTTCTAACGCGAGCGAAGTCGCAGGCAAAAGCTAGTAGCCTATAAATAAGAACAATATCTCTACCCTAAAATCATAAGGGTGATCTCTGAAAGTCTCGCACAGAACGACCTCCGGTGCCATCCAATAAGGAGTGCCTATGAACGTGTCGTGTTTCTGTAGCGTCGACTTATTACCTAACCTCCTTCTTCTAGCCTTATAAAGGGACTAGCAGAGACAGCCGTGTACCAGTATCAGCCGAAAAACGTCTACTGCAGAACAAATGCCTCCCCCAAAATCTCCACATGCATCGGTCCTGCGCCACCCGCCAACAACGGGACCCAAAGATCTTGATGATATCATCGGTTCATCATCAGGACAGTACAAGCTAGGAAAAAGAACTTCGTCCTACCTTAAAATCATAGAGATTAGCACTGGGAGACATAGAAGACATTTTTTAGCTAACCTGAACGTCTTTTTCTGGCCTAAAAATCACTTTGCCTAGAACTGGGACTCTACAGCCTATAAATAAAAACAATGTCCTACCTTAAAGTCATAAGGATGATCTCTGAAAGTCTCGCAGAGGACGACTTCTGGCGCCATCCAATAGGGAGTGCCTATGAACGTGTCGTGTTTCTGTAGCGTCGACTTATTCTTCGCTGACACGCCGAAATCAGCTGTAATTAAAGGGAGTTTGTTAGTTTTGAGTTCAAAAAATGTTGGCAAAATTACTCGTTATTTACGGAATATATAGAGGTTACATTGAAAGAAAAAACTTTAATAATATAAGTAACTGAGTTTTAAATAATATTGATTTAAAGCGTATATAAATATGTACAATTGGGTAGTTTCCACCATTAACCAATAAATGTTAGACACAATTTCTATAAAGCATCTTTTAATTACAGCCCAATAAATTCGGTTCAATTTCAATTTGCTATATTTGATTTTTAGTTGCTTTGAAATCAATAAATAGATAGTCAACTGAGTTGTTACTTTAGTGACGTCATAAGTTGCCATTGCCATACAAAATCTATTGGAGAATTGCGTTTTGACAGCTCATAAAAAGTACGTCAATTGATAATGGTGTAAAATACCGTATTGCACAGTAAATACGTTTTATGGTACTTTTCACTTGGCAAAATATCGGCGTTACTTAGATAATACAAAGTCTACTCTAGATTTATTGGAATAACATTGATATTGCGTTGCATCAAATACGCAAATATTTTGACAAGCGAAGAGCCATCAACCAAGTGATAAGTCTGTCAAATATAGAGTAATATTAGTTTGTTAGTAATAATAATATAAGACCATAAAACTATACTCAATAAACAAGCAACAATAATACACAAATACATACCCGCCCGCCATCTTCGAAGCATAGACAACCTCGTCCAATCATACACAGAGATTTGAAGGGTACAGCTACGCTTCAGGTCTCTATGTATGACTGAACGCGATCGTCCGCGCGGCGTGTTGTCCGGGAGAGAGTTGGGTTATATTTGAAGGGTACAGCTACGCTTCAGGTCTCTATGTATGACTGAACGCGATCGTCCGCGCGGCGTGTTGTACGGCAGTTACAGTTGGGTTATATTTGAAGGGTACAGCTACGCTTCAGGTCTCTATGTATGACTGAACGCGATCGTCCGCGCGGCGTGTTGTACGGCAGTTACAGTTGGGTTATATTTGAAGGGTACAGCTACGCTTCAGGTCTCTATGTATGACTGAACGCGATCGTCCGCGCGGCGTGTTGTACGGCAGTTACAGTTGGGTTATATTTGAAGGGTACAGCTACGCTTCAGGTCTCTATGTATGACTGAACGCGATCGTCCGCGCGGCGTGTTGTACGGCAGTTACAGTTGGGTTATATTTGAAGGGTACAGCTACGCTTCAGGTCTCTATGTATGACTGAACGCGATCGTCCGCGCGGCGTGTTGTACGGCAGTTACAGTTGGGTTATATTTGAAGGGTACAGCTACGCTTCAGGTCTCTATGTATGACTGAACGCGATCGTCCGCGCGGCGTGTTGTACGGCAGTTACAGTTGGGTTATATTTGAAGGGTACAGCTACGCTTCAGGTCTCTATGTATGACTGAACGCGATCGTCCGCGCGGCGTGTTGTCCGGGAGGGATTATATTTGAAGGGTACAGCTACGCTTCAGGTCTCTATGTATGACTGAACGCGATCGTCCGCGCGGCGTGTTGTCCGGGAGTTACAGTTGGGTTATATTTGAAGGGTACAGCTACGCTTCAGGTCTCAGGAATTAACTTAGTAATATGCATGTTAGTAAGATAGATAAGAAATCAATTTGTATCGTCTTTTTTACTCATACTTTGAGAAAAACTATTCATATCGGAAGCAATTTTAGTAACTACCTAAATACTATGAAATGTTGGTTAGCACAATATAAAATACAAAAAGTACTAATACTGAAAGATGAATATGGTTAGTACTAAAACATTAGTTTATTATCACAAGCATAAACCCATTTCATTGATTAAATCAGGCTCAATTTACACCGAAACGACAGCGAATACTATGTCTTAAAGAAAGGAGTATAAAGTTCAAAATTATATGACACTGAAACTGCATCGCTGCCAGCCGTTATGAAATCGGTGTAAATTGAACCTTAGGGACTACGCAAAATTTTTCAGCTCTATTCAGCTTAATATGTTTATACTAGGTGTATTTTTGGTCTTGCTCAACCCGCTAGGAAACGATTCTACCCATAATAACAAACAACTTTTATTATGAAACCGACTCTGAAATCGCGAAAAAAATATCAGCTGTTTCTGACATAAGTTCAATGCCCTCCCGACCATAACGTATGAAACAGCTGATATTTTTTTTCACGACCAGCGGTTTGGGCTGTGCGTTGACCATTTTAATATTATAGAAGAAAATAAGCAGAATGGAGCTGAATAAATATGCTTAATCCACAAATTGACAATTAAAGTAATTCAATTAACAGTTAGCCAGTAATCACCACCACAACTATAAGGCTTAAATCAAAAATCACCACTCACCCAATTTGACGCCCCCCGTCATGGTAGCCAAAACATTTCCAGCTTTCAAATCCCTATGGATGACTCTTCTTGAGTGTAGAAATTGTAGTCCTCTACACATCTCTCGACAAACGTAGGCTATTTGTATTTCGTTCAGGCCTTTCTCTAATTCCGCCATCACTGAGTCGAGGGCGCCACCATCGCAGTATTCTAGGAGCATCTGGAAAGATAATGGGGATTAGTGTTTATCACGGGATAGCGTCTATAATTGCAAGGTTATGATAAGATAATCGGGATAAGGAACTGTGCTAGAAGATTTTAAGATATGTCTGTCATCATTAATCACCAGCTTGACATAATCACTAAATTGCTCGTAACTCATTGCTAGAAAAGTATGCTCTATGCTGTTTAACATCGTTCGGATGTGAACACTTCGACAGTATTCCATCATCCCGGGTTGCGGAATGTTTATAACAGTTACCGTGACCCTGGAACATAAAGGGCAATCGAAGGAACATGAGTGGGTTTTAATAATAATAATATAATAATAATATAATTTATTTGCCATAAGTGTTGTACAAGATGAGATCTTAAAACTAGTACATGTTTCAAACACTTAGTCGAAAATTAGACATGCAAATATCTAGTGGGTTCTGGCTTTAAATTACAATAATAATGTCTTCATTAGTCGAATTACTTAAGATAAATTTAATAGATTCAAATCATGTCAACTATTTATAAATTACAATTAAATTATTTACGCTTTACAACATTGATATAATCACTCACAGAGTAGAAAGATTGTTCAATAAGCCATTTTTTAAGTCTGGAAATAAATAACCTATTTGGCAATTTTTTTATATAATTTGGTACTTTGTTATATATTTGACCACACATGTTTTAGTCAGTAAGAGTCTGACACGCCCTCCCGCCGCACCCAGGACGGGAGCAGTCATTGGATGATTTCCCACTCACCAAAAAAAAAAAAAAAAAAGTATTCCATCATTAATCCGCAACCCACTAATAGGATTTTTGGGCATAAAATACACTATATCGACTATCGAGCGACCATTGTATGCCGAATCTCTAGCAGTAAGTTATTAATCACCACGCTGACATATTTACCAACTTACCCGTTACTAACTTATATCAACTTTAACTTTTATACAATTATGGCAATCCACCGAATTTTCGGTGATTTCTGCCAATGTCCAGTTTGATTAATAATATATTTTTTTAGTGACAATTGTACGGTTATTAAATTATAGTATGGAGATCATACACGTGTTCTTATAACCAAGAACACGAGATGACTCCAACTTATATCGTTATGTGTAAATTATTTTATAACATATAGCTCCAGCAGTCGGACAGCACGTCATCACTAATCACCACCCCGACCCAATCGAGAATGTTTTGTGTAACCCAACGATTCTTTATCGCCACCCCGACACAATCCCCGACTCACCCACAGCTTGTTGTCGAAGAAAGTACGCCTCGTGCAGTTCCACCACGTTGGGATGTCGGCACTCCGACAGTATGTCGATCTCGACGGTGAAGTCGGCCAGGTCGTCCTCGTTGTCGAGCATGCACATCTTCGCGGCGGCGAGCTGACGGGTCGTCTTGTGTTGCTCTTTACTTACTTATAGCTAGCTTGTTGTCAATGAAGAACGTTTTATATACCACGACGATCACCGAAAAATACTCCGAGAGTATTTAATTACTAATCACCACTCTGACAGCATCACCATTGTGACACAATCCCCACCCCGACACAATCCCCGACTCACCCACAGCTTGTTGTCGATAAAGTACGCCTCGTGCAGTTCCACCACGTTGGGATGTCGGCACTCCGACAGTATGTCGATCTCGACGGTGAAGTCCGCCAGGTCGTCCTCGTTGTCGAGCATGCACATCTTAGCGGCGGCGAGCTGACCGGTCGTCTTGTGTTGCGCTTTGTATACCTGGAGTACGGGCAGGAAATTAGGAGAAGAGAAAGAAGAAAAATCCTTTAGGTTCAATACTACAACTAACGAAAACGTCCACCGTCCAAAAACGTTTATGGTACTGTGGTGACATCTATCGCTTAAGTGAACTACTATTGACATTCTACATCGGGTAATCAGAATTTGATACGACATCGGTTCTCTTTAGCGTTTCAGATAAATTACTTTAAAAATCCCACAAATATGCATTTTTCATGAATGGGAGAATAAGAACCTAGACCATATTTCATTAAGAAAACATACAGCTTCACTTTACCGAATAAGCCACCGGCCATACAAAATATCTATTTTCTTATGCCATATGAAAGAAATATGAACCCTAAAGAGCTCATACTTATTAGAAAGAGCCTATGTTAGGCTCGTGCAGTTTAGTGGAGCAAGTTTTTTTTTTTTATACATAAAAAGGGGTTTGCCCCTTGTCATAAAACCGAGGCCTACCTAGTAGGTACCTTGTGTACAGGTCCAGTCTGACTAATATGTAAACTCTTAACGTTTCGATCGTACTAGGTCTACTTAAATGAACTGCCAAACAGAAGCTATCAGCTAAAGATAAAATAATACAGAACTGACCTTCCCAAACGCGCCATCGCCGAGCTCGCCAACCATGTCCCAGTTCTCCGAGGGATCGCTGTTGTCCCGGATGTTGTTGAACACTTTCTTTTTCTTCGCATCGTTACCGCTGCCTAGGTGCAGCACCTGCATCGAAGGTTAAGGATCAGAGGCGTTAAAAGCAAACAGCATTGAAATATTTTCAGCTTTTGCTGGGTCTAGTAAGCGTAATGTAGGTTACAAGGTCAAAGTTTTTCAAAGTCAAAGCGTTCAATGTGACATGCTGTTTCCTGCGTGTTCGCTCGGGCTATAGGACATCTGGCCCACGAAAAAACTAAACCCTAGGCGAGATGACCACTTTATTAAAACGGGCATGGGTATATTGACCCTAATCAATTTAGTTGAATTTGCCTGGTGTCTCTTTTAGAGAAACAAAGGCATATTTCGGCAAAATCGAATTTTTGTTTCGAGTAAATATCACATGAATCTATTAATCACAATTTCAAAAGTGGACATCTGGCCCTCGGGCCAAATTTTTCGTGGGCGAGATATCCCATAACCAGTGCTGGTTTCACAAATATTTCTGTCTACACTTAACGTTTGGCTGTACAAAAATGTGTACATACTCTAGAACTCACCTTCTTAAGATTATTAAAGAATGACATTTTGTGTGAGTGCGCGGCGCAAGAGCGCGCGCCTGCGGCTCATCCGTCCTTACACATCGTGTCACACCTCCACCGCGGCCCTGTGCATCTCTGCGGACAAACAGACGAAACATTGAAAAATCACCTTGAAAAAACGAAGTAATTTCGCGAAAAGTCATTTGAAAGAAAAACGCGAGCTGGAATGACCGTTTGAACGAAGAATGTTTGATGAAATGACCGTTTGAACGAGAGTTTGTTGAAGTAACCGTTTGAACAAAGAACGTTTTCTGAAGTGACCGTTTGAACAAAGAACGTTTGCTGAAGTAACCGTTAGAACGAAGAAAGTCTGTTTGGAAGAAAAACGTATGCTGATGCTGAAGAGTCAGTTTGACCGAATGTAAGGTTATTTCTTAAAACAATGTTGGTTAAAATATTTTTTAATATAATATAAATAATATTTACACTAATATTAAACGCTAAAGAGATCGTAGAACCGGTTCGAATAGAACAAAAAAAATTTTTTCTTAAATAGCCGATTCGTTTTCTTGAATAGTCGATTCGATTCTTAGATATCGACGAAGGGTATAATTATGCTGTATTGCTGTACAATATCACATTGCGACGAGACCGAATCCATAACCAAAAATGATTGTAGATTAAAAAACATATTTTTTTCATCCAGGCAGGACGCATCCCTAGTATTATTCATCAATAAAAAAAATATCGAACTGTTTCGACCTCAATACAATAATTTAACAAGAATACTCAGTTACCCAGTTTTTGCACGTCAAGGTCATTTCGCGTTCGACATTACAATCTTAACGTACATAAAATATTATTGCAATTACTGTCATTGATAATGAATGCCAAGCAAAGATAATATTTATATGGGTTCATTCATAAATGCATCATTTTGCTCACCGCCCACTTTGAGACGTAATTGACTTTAGTACGTAATTAGCGTGTATTTTTTTGCCTTTTTCCATACTAATATTATAAATGGGAAAGTGTGTCTGTCCGTCTGTTTGTCTTTCTTTCACGGCAAAACGGAGCGACGGATTGACGTGATTTTTTAAGTGGAGATAGTTGAAGGGATGGAGAGTAACATAGGCTACTTTTTGTCTCTTTCTAACGCGAGTGAAGCCGCGGGCAGAAGCTAGTAGACTATATTTTTTTATCTACCCACGCCCCCTCTGCGCCATCTCAATGCCCCCTAATTTTCTCTGGATCTTCCGCCCTCAACGCCCACAAGGGGACGTTATCGCCCACGTTGAGAACCTATGATCTAGAGTCTATTTTAACTAAGTGTCTGCTTTCAGCCTAAGGCTAGCCGCACACACACAATAATATTGTCAATACAAGATTGTCAATAATCTAGATTCTATATAACCAATACCGCAATACAGGCCGCACACACACAATATTATTGACAATACGTACTTTATTGTCAATATTATTGTGTGTGTGCGGCTAGCCTAAAACCGCCTTCACACTAGCGTTTGTCCAGCGTAGGCGTTAGATAAACGTATGCGCAGCGAACTAAGTGTCTGCTTTCAGTCTAAAACCGCCTTCACACTAGCGTTTGTCCAGCGTAGGCGTTAGATAAACGTATGCGCAGCGCAGACGCCGCGTTGTCGCGCCGTCAATGCAAGGGTAAATGAATACGCTGTCGCGTTACTACGAAGTACAACACGCATTGTGTGACGACTGCGCCGCGTTAGCGCAGCGTTCAATTGACTCCAGAGAAAACGCCGCGACAACGCGACGACTGCACCGAGTAGTTGCGGCGTCTGCGCTGCGCATACGTTTATCGAACGCCTACGCTGGACAAACGCTAGTGTGAAGGCGCTCTAAGACCGTTTGTCCACCGTCGCCGTCACCGTCACGACATCGACTACGTGATGACGTCGCCGAAGTGGCGATACATACATTTACTTCCGCATGTCCACCGCACGTCACGTCACCCCATATATGCATACTAAACTCGGCTCGCCGTCATAGCTAGCCTTTTTCCAACTATGTTAGGTATGGCTATCTAACATAGTTAACTTCTTAACCTGGTGCAATCCCACCACACTATTCCCAACCACTGCAACTCCTGAAAGCCTGAATCAATAATGGAGTCCGCCAGAAAAGCGCCGAGCAATGAAGCTCGAGGAGTCCCGGAGAAACGATTCAACTGTCTTGGATCCCGCAACGAAATTAATCGGAAAATAACAGTCTAATCTATCTACCAGTATAACTTATATTTTGAACAACCGCGACCAACGGCTTTACTTGTTTTTTTTTAAACATACTGATTGCTGCACTGATAAGGCCTGTTCTCATACAAAGAAGGCACAAGCATTGATCATGACGCTTACTCGAGCCGAATTGGTGATTTCAGAGATCAAGTTATACTTAGTATCCCCTTACCCCAATCCTAAAGATATTTTCTTTTGTCGCCGTCAGGGATGTCCAAGATCATCATCTCCCTAGCCTTTTCCCAACTATGTTGCGGTTGGCTTCCAGCCTAACCGGATTCAGCTGGATACCAGTGTTTTACGTGAAGCGACTGCCTATCAGACCTCCACAACTCAGTAACTGGGCTACACGATACCCCATGGTTAGACTGGTCAGACTTTTTGTCTTCTGACGACCAGTAACGACTGTCAATGATGACCGAGATAAACTTAGAAAATTCATACCAAAATTATAAAAAGCCACTGGAACCCACAACTTAGTACCTAAAACGGCCGCTAAAACCACTGTAACTGAAAAAAACAAAACAGAAAGCCTTTGGGCAGCTCAAAACGCCTATTTATCAATTGTTATCGCTTAACGGAAGCGTGCGCGGGCGCCGATAAAAAGTTTAAATTATTATAATTGTGCTGCTTTATATGATTCATGCGACAATTGATAACGAATGCTTGTAACTGTCAGTTAGATTCAACTGAAATGTTACGTTAGATTGATTTATATATGGCCATTTCTCATAATCTATCTAAGCTACCCGTGGATTTGGCTACCAGAATTTAGACACATAACGTACCTTATATAATATGACATATTTATTATTAGACATTATAGTAAAATCGTAACGATATCGAAAATGTGCTTTAACATTTTAAAGACCAACTGACAGCCGGATGTCGGGCTGCTATTGTCTTTCTATTGTGTCTCAAATCACGTGTGTTGGAAGGATGAAATATTAAAAGAAAAATTGATATAAAGTGTTCTCCATCCGATACCGAAGCCAAAACTATGCTTTTTTAAATTTCGCCTGTTTATCTGTATGTTTGCCCAGAATAAACTCAAAAAGAGCTGCATAGATTTCAATCAAATTGTGCATGAAACAACCAAGAGATCGGGTCAACACATAGTCTACATAATTATTATCACGCTATCCACCTTTGTGCGATAAACAAAACAGTGATGTAGACAGCGAACGACGTCGCGGGCAGTAGCTAGTGTAACATATTTTGCTAGTACTTAAACTTAACAGTCATGCATTCTTCTCACTAAACTTCAAATAAGTGGTTTGTATGATTAGGAATGATTCACCTATTAAAACAATACATAGTAAGTGTGGCACACTTACTATGTTGAATGATTTGTTTTTACAAAATGGCATCTATCAGGATAACCTAAAAGATTGCCAAACTCATCTCCGTAACCTTTCCTCAACTATGTTATATGAATATATGATTGATATCCGACGGGCCTGTTGGTGTAGTGGTTAGTAGCCCTGACTGCTAAGCCGGTTTGTTCTGTGTCTGGGTGTCATTTATCTATAATATGTATGTATTTAAAAATTATATAAGCATGTATATCAGTTGTCTGATTACCATAACACAAGCTCTGCTTGGCTTGGGATCAGATGGCCGTGTGTAAGATGTCCCAGGATATTTATTATTATTATTACTCAGTGTTAAGCTTTCTTTATTATTGTTATCATTTATAATTTAACATGTGGTTTTTCTTTTCTTCTAATTACCCGTAATGATTGTCTAAATTCTTGGACTGACAACCGAGACCGACGGCTTTACGTGCTTTTCGAGGTATGCGATGTCAATGATGTCCTACTACTAAATAAATATAGAAATTGTGATCTTAAAATCTTCGTGTATCCAAATCTTATAAAGCTAAAAGAGTTGGTTTAATCAAACGCGTTAATATCAGAAAATACTATTTTGAATTGAAAAATAATTTTAGTGATAGATACCTCCTTTATCAAGGAAGTCTATGACTAAATATCATCAAACTACAATCTACGGAAGCGGAGCAGAAACAAAAAACTCGAATGAAAGCGCAAAAGACAGCCAATTTTCCTGCACCAGGAGGATCACAGACCAAACGGACAGGCCGCGGAATGTTGCGTTGCACAATATCTTAGGTAACCGGGGCCTAAGCAATACTATGTATTGGCTAAACACATAGCACTCAATGTTCGGTTACTTAAACTGTTAATACTTTTAGTTCGGTCTGAGAGGACCGGTTGGGTAAAATGTATGGTCGATTTCATAATTATGGGGACATGAAAATTCTAATCCTAATTAGCATTATTCTTCTTACACCATTTACAGGAACTTGTGAATTGTCAGAGTAGGTCGGACGCCATTTACAGGAACTTGTGAATTGTCAGAGTAGGTCGGACGCCATTTACAGGAACTAGTGAATTGTCAGAGTAGGTCGGTTAATAAAGTTGAATAGATTAGGGTTCCCTCCCCCCCCCTTTCTAAAAGCCGGAGAGAAAAGGACTGTGGCGATATCTATCACCGAACACGTGGACAACAACTGACATCCTAGATCCCGATATAAGAGTTTTCGGCAACATAAGTACATGTACAAAAATCCCGACTAGAACCGTCGGGCAGTAGCCCACCAGACACAACACTTGTCTGGTCTGAGGATCCTCTATTTTTTAAATGGATGATGAGGGACTTTACACTCTGTTCCTCATATTATTTTCATTACTATTGCCGTGAGGGAAAAGGACTTGTAATATACTGAAACTGTAGGTTTCATGTAATTTTTGACACGCGTCTTCTGCGCGTTTAAAATACGCCGTGTGCTATGGGCCTAGGCCGTATACAGAAAGAAAGCTGGAAATTTATAAGCGCTTGCCGGCGCTTGTCAGCGCTGGTAATCCGCGCAGGAAAATATATGAACACGCGCCGATAAGCATTGAACGGTGCCGACAAGCTTCAACACGCGCTTGTCAGCGCTGGGCGTTGCCATTACAACTGCAAGCAAATCATTCCGACATTTTGCTTAGTCTGCTTCAACCTGCTTTCTTTGTGTAGAACGGACCAGCGCTGACAAGCGCCGGTAAGCGCATATAAGTTTACAGCTTTCTTTCTGTATACGGCCTAAGATAACATAACAGGTTATGATTCACGAATGAGACATCTTTCATATTTTAGTGCTTATAAATGAGGCCTAATTTAATTAGCGATAAAGTATATGGGCAAGACGCGACAATTAACCCGGCGTCATGGGGGTTGGGTCTGTGGGACCCGTCACATTTTATTGCGCTTCTAGTTCGGTTACTAGGAGTGCGACATTGCCTTTCTTCTCAGTAGCTGGAGCTGTTGAGTTGTTCTATGCAACTCAAGCAACATGTTGGTCGTGGCACATCCGCAGCGGGAGATATAAGTGCACAAAATTGAAAAAGGTATGTGAGACCCATCCCCGCAGTCGGTGTAACAATTTTGCGCCATAATGTTTAGATATTGTTTTACTTATTATCTGTGTTTTTATCCTTTTGTAATTGTTTTTTTGTTGTTGTTTATAATTTTATTTGCTTTTATATGGTTTAAAGTATTTTATTTGTATTTTTGTAGGTACTTACTTAGTTAAAAAATGGATCATAAAGAGGGAGAACGACAGCGTATTCTTGCAATTTTACAAGAATCTGACTCTGATTCTGAGTTGTCAGACCAGGATTTGTGTGACGAAGAAGATCGCAAAAGGTGCCAAGTGTGTACAGCCAAAAAAAGACCGTAAGACAAACTACATCTGCAAGAGTTGCAACTAATATATTTGTGGAGAACATATAGTACCTTTTTGTGCTGACTGTACCAAAGATATAAAGTGATTTTTATTTTTTTCTTAAGGCAATTTAGTTTCCTACAAAAAAGGGCCATTAAAACATTGAGACTGATTGTGAATTAATAATAAAATTATATTTTAATAGAAGAGGAAAATTTTGTTGACATTTGTCGTTACGTTTTTAAAGTTCCATTTATGTGATTAAAACATAAATATAACATGATATTTGTGTTTTATTTATTTACTTAGATACCTAAATAACTCAACATGAATAATAATAACTTTATGATTTATACAGTATTGGAATAATTTTGACATTAAAAAACGGGTCGGTGAGACCCACCCCAACGTCCGTGTAACACTTTTCCACCCCCATGACGCCGGGTTAAGAGATGAGGATCTCATTGGATAAGATTTAGTCTGACAGTAATATGTTATGATATCACGCTTTCAAAATTTCGATTATACACTGCATTTATCGCTCAACATATGATGACATTGCACCCTGTTCTTCTTATATGTTTTAAGGGTATGCTGAACAGTGGTTTTATAGTTTCTGATCCTTTATTGAAAAGGGATTCTCTGACCAGACAAATGATGTGTCCGGTGGGCTACTACCAGACGGGATGTTGTTGAACAGTGGAGTTGACGGGATTTTGTATACATGCTATCACGTCAAACTTTAATAACGCGATGTAGGATAAGTTAATTGTAGTTCCCATGTGTAGCGATAGATGGCGCCACCCTTAAACAGGATTCGCCAAACAAGAGAAATTCTTGTAGAGTATATTGCCAATATAAATGGTCTCGAATCAGAATAAAATAACACTACAGACGAACAGATGTTCCAATTGTGAGACGAGCCTTCTGACTACGCGTGTTGCTTCTTAATTGTGTGGTTATGTGGTACAAGACCATAAGAAATAGCGAGGTGAAAGAGAGTAAGTGTACGAACTCAGTGAAGAGCGTTCAGCGGAGCGTTGAGCGGAACCTGCAGTGTTGCGTGCGAGTTGTTCTCACGCCGCCGCCGCTCGGCCGCCACCGCCACTCAGGCCACCTACGTGTTAATGCGTCTGTTTAATATGGACGCCGCACGACCCGCCCCGCTGGACGCTCAGTTTTAGCGGGCACTCAGGCTCTACACTAAGAGTATGAACGAGGACGAGCGTTCAGAAACCGTCTACAAATTCAAGGATGATTTTAGATAGTTATTGTATTTTAGACTTTAATTCAGCTGCATTTAAAAACAACAACAAAGAAGACAACGTACAGGTTATAAATTAAGCTATTCTGCGGTCAGAATCACCGTGTATAGGTAGACCTATAGACTTTTGCAATAAACGAATAAAAAATGAGTAAAAAAAAAGATTATAAGTATTAAACGATTAATTTTATATTTTGTAAATTGGTTAAAAATAACACTTTCACTCGACATTTCACTTATTATTAGCAAACGATGAGGCACGTGTTTCCTAGCAGACTACTTTGAGAAAAAACAACCAAAACAAACTCAAAGTACGAAGTAAAGCAGTAGTAATTCAATTAAAAAATCCTCTACTACATCCATACTAATATTATAAATGGGAAAGTGTGTCTGTCTGTCTGTCTGTTTGTCTTTCTTTTACGGCAAAACGGAGCGACGAATTGACGTGATTTTTAAGTGGAGATAGTTGAAGGGATGGAGAGTAACATAGGCTACTTTTTGTCTCTTTCTAACGCAAGCGAAGCCGCGGGCAAAAGCTAGTACATTATAAGAATTTAAAACCTCCATTCACATTTCACGATACCGGTTCAATCTCGTGACTTGTACCACGCCCGAATCGACTGCATGATGTCACCCTACTGTGGCTACGTCACCAGTATTTATGTTTACTTATTATGATAGCGTTAAGCCTGCTCATTACTAAGGCCCGTATTAATAAACGTTACTCAGATCAAAACTTGTACTTGATGCCCAGCTTAAGATCTTGTTCGTATTAATAAACGAGATTGATTATGAGCTCAAGTTCCGAATCAAGTGTACGTCATCAGCTGAGTGTAGACTGATTAATAAACGAAACTCGACACTTAAGTATTGTACTCATGTGACGTATTCGTTCACATAAAGTATAGCTTAATTGGTATCTGAGATGCGTTTATTAATTAGCGACGATCTTGAGCTTCTGTCATTGCAATAATCCGGTATCAAATGATATCGCACTTGTGATCGTATTAGAGTAACGTCTATTAATACGGGTCTAAGACCGTACCGTTTTAGACAGGGAAACAAATGGGACTTCTATCGCCCATGTGAACTGATGAAATCCTACATCGCGCTGACAGAGATTGACGCGACTTTAGCATACCTGTAAACAAAATTCCGACAAACTGTTGAACAGTACAGTCTGCGTCAAAAATATCGGAACGAACAGACTTCAAAATATCTAAACTACTATGAAATCTAAACTTTAACACAAGGGATGTTTCAGAATGAAAACAGCACACGAAAACAACAATTCCGCAACCCATCTCTCTCGGTTACCCTACGGGCGATTGTGCACTACAAGAAATTTTACTGTCCGGCATCGGCAGTCCGATTTTTTACGGTCCGATATGGCGCGCTACATAATGTAAGCGTCTTACTAATAATCGCTGCATAAAGTAATGACAGGTTTATACGTCAAAAAATGTATGGTTACACAGTTACACAGGCTTTATTCATGACATAATCTTTATACAGTGATTATTAGTAAGCGCATAAGTATATATAGTAGTTTGTGCACTATACGTTTTTTAATTTTACCGTCCGACATTTTACTTTTCCCCATCCCGGAACTGTTTTTATTTCAGAGTAATTTCACGTGCGTGGCGTGTAGTTTCAAAGACAGAGCTACCCTAAACTGAGGCGTACCATCCGAGTAAAGACGGACAAGTGCACAAGCCAATCATCCGTTTTTTTTCTTCACTTAGTGCACAATCGCCCTAACTCTGTTGATTATAACCAAATCGTCACAGCGTCTCGTCATACCTATTACAACTTTATAACACTGTGTCATTGTTTCCGCGAATTTCTTACGTTATTTATAAAAAATACATGACCTAATGTTCGCTCCGGAACTGTGACATCATCGTCATTCAATTGTTATAGCGAGAATATTTTAATGTTTAGGGAAGATTTATTAATTACTAGCTTCTGCCCGCGGCTTCGCTCGCGTTAGAAAGAGACAAAAAGTAGCCTATGTTACTCTCCATCACTTCAACTATCTCCACTTAAAAATCACGCCAATCCGTCGCTCCGTTTTGCCGTGAAAGAAAGACAAACAGACAGACAGACAGACACACTTTCCCATTTATAATATTAGTATGGACTAGCTGCCTCCCGCGGTTTCACCCGCGTTAAAAATGTTAAGGGTGAACCACCCTTATCACTTAGGGGTATGAAAAATAGATAGTAGCCGATTCTCAGACCTACTGAATATGCATATAAAATTTGGTAAAAATCGGTAAAGCTGTCTCGGAGAAGTAAGGTAACTAACATTGTGACAATAGAATTTTATATATAAGATGTTAATACAATCATGGTCACATTTGTGAGACCGAAATAGTAGGTAACTAAAAACTGTTGTGTAATATTCATATCAATATAAATTAACCGTAATTCTTGATAACGGTGAACAGATTCGGCTTTCGTTTTCAAATGTTCTATCATTAAAGGTCCTTAAAAAAAAAGAAAAATAAGAATAGCCGTCTATCTGGACGCCTTTTCAAATTTATTAACTAAGGGAAAATTAAGCATCCTCTTTCTGAGGAATGAGGGTTTTTGCATATGAGAAATCCGCTAGATGGCAATACGTAGGCGTCAGGTCCAACTGCAGCATGATTGGTGAATTTTTGACATATCTGTCAATGTCATGCCGTTTTATCGACAGATATGTCGGAGTCATCTCGTGTTCTTGGATATAAAAACATGTGTATGATCTCGATACTAATTTAATAACCGTACAATTGTTATTTGAACTGAAATTTTATTTTCAAACTGGACATTGGCAGAAATCGCCGAAAATTCGGTGGATTGCCATAATAAATATAAAAGTTGAAGTTGACAGATATGTCAAAATTCACCAATCATGCTGCAGTTGGACCTAAGGCTGAGGCTACAGTAGGCAGCGATTTGCGATGCGACTGGAAGAGCGAAACGAGATAAACATGGAATGGCTACATTATAACCGAAAATCTGGCGTTTATTCGATTCAATTTCGCTGATACGTCGATGTAGCCGGTGCCGCGATTACAGTAATGTAGTTCCTGTCGCAGAAATAATAATATTTGATGAACGGTGTAGCCATTTAGTGAGAATCCATGTATTTGTTTCAATCGCTCGTGCGGAGTCGTGCGTCGCAGTTCGCGTCACAGCCTAGTGTAGCCTCAGCCTAACGCCTACGTGCTGCCAAAAAACCCTCATTTTTAGATTAGATTAGAATATTCTTTATTGTATTTTTGTGTGACGGAAGACTAAACTGAACAGCCAAAAAGTTAGAAACAGAAGTTATCAAGTATAAGTCAAGGTTAACCAGTTATTTAAATAAAATCACCATTAAATACACGTTTTCAAACAAACAGCTTTGTTTACAGTTAATACTTTAATGGTTTAATACTTCATTTAGATTTTTTATTGTCACGTCACCGCTTAATATCTTGGACCTCTCGTCACATGTCAGAAATCCAGAAATATTTTATTCGTGATACATAGGTACCGATGTCTCGGAGAAGGAAAACATCGTGAGGAAACCCGGACTTGTACCTAGTTAATATAAGTCTGAAATCGCCAACCCGCCTTCAGCAAGCGTGGTGATCAATGCTCGTGCCTTCTCTGTATGAGAAGAGGCCTTTGCCCTGCAGTGGGACAGTAATAGGCTGGTATTATTATTACATAGATACAGTGGTTCGTCATAATATTTAGGGTTATAGTGCGCCTATTATAGCCATACGAAAATAATTAATTATTATTTTTACATGCAAAAAAATAATAATTAAATGAAACTTGTACTAAACTACAAATCAAACCTTCGAACACACGTGATTCGAGACACAATAGAAAGACAATAGCAACGCGACAGCCGGCTGTCGCTTGGTCGTTGAAGGTTTAAGTCAAAACGTCACGTTGTCTCTAAATGTGACGTAATTAACGGATGATATCTAATGACTGCATTTTAATTTTAATTTTAATATCACATCGAATGCTTCTGTCGTGTTTGGTTACATAAACAAATATAATTAAATCACCTTCTATTTTAGCTGCATCTATTATGTACTCTGTTATTTTTAAGTTTTACATACTCGTAGATCATCAATGATATTATTATAAGTAAAAATGTTTAGATTGGTTACTTATACGACATTCTATATGCAAAAGCGGCACACTAAACTATGTTCTGTTCTTTTCCTATTGAAATAGAAAGAGAAAGATGCACTTAACTTAAATTTGGTTTAGTTTGTGAACAAGAGAATCAGCACCATTATAAATATCCATACTAATATTATAAATGGGAAAGTGTGTCTGTCTGTCTGTCCGTCTTTCTTTCACGGCAAAACAAAGCGACGGATTGACGTGATTTTTTAAGTGGAGATAGTTGAAGGGATGGAGAGTAACATAGGCTACTTTTTGTCTCTTTCTAACGCGAGCGAAGCCGCGGGCAGAAGCTAGTAGAATATAAAATATTCTATCTTCAAAAACGGCACGCTAACGCACACATACAATTAGACATCAAAGTAGGATGACATGATTCAAGTATTGCGAGTGAAAAAGAGACGAAATCACGAATATAATTTGCGACAATTATAATTTTATGAAATAACTTGTGAATGTCGTTATAGCCCAGTGCATAAAGCCTGCCTCTCGTGTAAGAGGTTGTGGGTTCGAGCCAATGTGACTTTTTCAATTTATATGTACTTTCTAAAGTTTATCTTAGACATCATTGACATCCTGCAGAATATTGATACAAAATAATAATAAAAAACTTGTATTAGCAGTGAGACGCATTAGTAGCAGGAAGTTGTCATCATAAATTTACACTTTTTTTTTTCTTTTAATATAAATATCACAGGCACTGACTCACTCAATCGGTCGACATTTAGACAATATTTAACGGATACAGATAAAAAAATCTCATTTGATATGTAAACAAACAAGTTTTTCCTGGGGTTTCATTCGCTTTGTGTTATTGCGCTCCCGTGGGTCATACCGTGATGGTATGGCCTATGTGTTATCCTGTTGTATCCGTACTAATAATATAAATGCGAAAGTAACTCTGTCTGTGTTACTTTATCACGCCTAAACCACTGAACCGATTCGAATGAAATTTGGCACAGATATAGTCTGGGACCCGAGAAAGGACATAGGATAGTTATCATCCCGGAAATCCCCCGGGAACGGGAACTATTATTCCACGCGGACGAAGTCGCGGGCAACAGCTAGTAAGCTATATTACTGAAATTTTCAACAAAATCCGTTCAGTAGTTTTTGCGTCAATAGTCACAAACTTACACAACATTGTATAAATATTTATAAATGTATGTAAGAAGTATGATTTAAATAATATATAATATACCTGAGTCTCGTACATATATAAATAAATTAGTTTTATACAGTATGGAGTCCTAACGTAAAAAGTGTCGGCCAAATATCTCCGTCGTTTACGCGTAATTGATTAAAGAAATTAGAAACAGGCCAAATTCTATTAAGAGTTCCCCTCTCGAAATTCAGGACTTCCTGAGGATGTAGCTAAAAATAGAAGAACCTTAAAAATAAAAACCAGCCAACTGCAAGCCGCACTCGCGAAACGAGGGTTCCTTATCTTTATATATATTATATAATTCTGCTGTGCGTGTGTATGTCATTGAACTCCTCCTAAACGGCTTGACCGATTTAAATGATTTTTTCCGTATGCGTTTGAGTGGCGCCCTGGATGGTTTAGATTCACAAATCAGCCCGGCAGATGGCGCTAATTGCTTGAAAAAGCATGTGATCTCGGAAACGACCCTAACGATTTCGCTGAAATTTGATATGTGGGGGTTTTCGGGGACGAGAAATCGATCTAGCTCAGTCTTATGTCTGGGGAAGCGCATGTTTTCGAGTTTTAAGTTAAAATGTTTGGCGCCCAACGAAGTGGGCACGGGCCAGCTAGTTTTATACAGAAATCTCTAATAGATTAATGCTGTAATTATATTTAACTAGCTTTTGCGCGCGACTTCGTCCGCGTAGAATAATAGTTCCCGTTCCCGGGGGATTTCCGGGATGAAAACTATCCTATGTCCTTTCTCGGGTCCTAGACTATATCTGTACCAAATTTTATTCAAATCGGTTCAGTGGTTTAGGCGTGAAGAAGAGACAGACAGACAGAGTTATTTTCGCATTTATAATATTAGTACGGATGAAATATTTTGCCAAATTTCATGCACGAACGAATTTTCTAATAGTCTACCCCGGGCGGTGCAGAAATAACATCATTACTAGGCGACACGATACCCCTTGGTTAGACTGGTATCAAATTAATAAATGAACACAAAGATAAAGTTCCGAAGTGGGGGCTTGTTGTGACGTCCTTTCAGTAAAAAATGTACCAAGGCGAAACGTGATACGAAACGTCAACGCACTGCATCGTCGTCAATTTTCGTTTACAAGAAAAGTGTCTCAAAAATTCTACCTGACGAATTTATAAGGTTTTTTTTACATCTTTCCTATTGTCACCGAAACCTCTATTTCCTATCAGTTACACATAAACCGGTCGTACATTAGCATATTTGGTGGATCGAATACGGCTTAGAAAACCACCACAACCGTTGTGTGACCGGAATGAAGGCATGGAGGTCGAGGCGTGGTCGTATCAAGTTCAACACGAGATAAGATTGTTTATTTATTTATTTACTAGCTTTTCCTTCACCGGAAAAGAATGGAATTTCCTGCCGGCGTCTGTGTTTCCAAATTCATATAACCCGGATGTACTTATTCAAGAGACGAGTGCATAGGCATCTTTTGGGTGAGCTCGCTCCATCGTAGGCCCCGTCTATGCCCTCGGGCTAGTCTGGGACCAAGAGCAAGCCCTTAAGGAATAAAAAAAAACAAACTAACTTTAAAAGTACATAAGAATTGAAAAAGTCACTATGGTACTTGCCCGGACTCGAACCCAAAAGCATGAGAGGCAGGCGTCTTAACCACTAGGCTATCACGACATTTTTAAACACCGAGGCATCGTGGGGAAACCTGGACTTGTAGTGAATATAAGTCCGAAATCGCCAATCCGCCATGAGCCTCCCGCGCGTGGTGATCAATGCTCTTGCCTTTTCGGTGTGAGCTACATAAGTCACTTAACTTCATAAGTCTGCTTTTGTATGCCTATGGGCGGGACATGGTTTGTACAATAATATATTTTAACACATCTGTAATCACCTATGTTCACAAAATGAATAAATGAATTGAATTGAGAAGAGGCCTTTGCCCGGCAGTGGGACAGTCATAGGCTGGTATTATTATTATTTACTAGCTTTTACCGCGTGAATATCGACACTTCTATCCGCTAATTGACTCTAGGTTTGGAATTTCCAAAACTCCTTTTTACTGGTTACGTTTGACAAAAGCTTGCACTGTTTGGACAGGTCCATTCAAATCTGTGTGCTTCTCTCATCAAGAGATCACTTCAGTTATTAATCAACCTTCATCGTTCGCGCATAATTTGACCAATACATCCAGTAACTGGGCGACACGATACCTCTTGGTTAGACTGGTCAGTTTCTGGCTAACCAGTAACGACTGTCAAATTTCTACGAATGACAACCGGGACCAACGGCTTTACGTGCTTTCCGGGGCACGGGATGTCAGTGATATCCAAGATAAACTTTAGGAAGTACATATGAATTGAAAAAGTCTCATTGGTACTTGCCCGGATTCGAACCCACAATCTCAACAAGAGACGGGCGCCTTATTTACTGGGCCATCACGTACCACGACAGACTATACACAAAAAATATCTCCTTTATAAATTATATTTACTTTGTAAATAGGTTACATACATATTATATAACACTTTTCCCGTAAATATTTTAATTTTCTAGATTTAAGCGAACAATGGCGCCGGTGTTTCATACTGAGAAGAAAATTCAATTTTCGGTTACGAGAAAAAAATACGTAAACAAAAATTTTTTGATAACTAACTGCGGATAATTTACTTTTTTGTCGTCTTGTCTGCCGATATACTGCACTTATCGGCCTACAAGTACTCAGACACTAACCAAGCAAAGTGTACATAATAAATATTCATATAACAATTAGTGGAGCGTCAACGTTTGCTAATTGTAATCAGAATCATGTATAAACAAATTAACTACGGTGTTATGTGGTACCGTTAACGTCATTACCATTATTTTATAGGAGCAAGGGGGGACTGGAAAAGCTTGAGCGAAATCCGTACTAATATGATACTGCGAAAGTAACTCTGTCTGTCTGTCTCTTCTTCACGCCTAAACCACTGAAGCGATTTGAATGAAATTTGTTACAGATATAGTCTGGTACCCGAGAAAGGACATAGGATAGTTTTCATCCCGGAAATCCCCCGGGGTACCTTCTACCCATATCTTAATAAAATGAAAAGAGAAAGATGCATTTAACTTAAATTTAGTTAAGTTTGTGAACAAGAGAATCAGCGCCAATAGCAGTGCAACAACCGGTTGTCGCTTGGTCGTTGAAAAGTTAAATAGTTGAAGTTTAAATATGCAACGCGAAAGTTTGAAGTATAATATAAGTTAAATTGAATTAGCCATCTAGTCGACACGTCTTCGCCCCCCAAAGACGATACCTACTATTTATTTATTTGAATGACGAGGTAACTCCCCTTCACAAGAATCAATAATCAATATTTGTACCGCCCACGCGAAAGTCGCCTAGCAACGAATGAGTACCTCGGCAACGCCCTGAGATGAAATCTGAACTTCAAAGATCCTTGGTAGCTGGCCTGTTGATAAGTTGGGAAGTTATTTTACTTGGGGCTTCTTTAATTTAGTTATTTGTAGCCACATAAATAGGTTTTTTTTTGGGGAGTGGGAAATCATCACAAGACTGCTCCCGTCCTGGGTGCGGCGGGAGTCCGGAGGGCGTGTCAGACTTTTACTGACTTATAACCCATTCATGTTCCTTCGGTTGCCCTTTATGTTCCAGGGTCACGGTAACTATTATAAGCATTCCGCAACACCGGCAGGCGTTGGCCCTGTTGGGCCCCTTCCCGTGCTGACTTCTCTTAGGTAATAAGTATGTCTAGAGAAGACGCAACATTGAGCAAGTTTGTTCAAGACGAATTGTGTATTTCGGACTAACTCTCTTTTAACTAACTTCTCAGTTAATTCATTGGCGAAAAAGGCATAAAAACATGTTTAAACCAAACCATTTAAACCATTTATTTTGCTACACATACAGAGACTGAACACAAAAAAAAATTACATTTAGAAAAAAAAGATACAGCGTAGCAAGGGCTCCATCTCAGTATATACTGTGCTAACGCACAGCACTGATTTTCAGATGGCCCCTGACTGTTGAGGTAACATGTTACATATATTCTGCGCGCACACGAAATTAAAATATAAAATATTATTATTTCCAATTCCTATCAGTTCCACCCAACTTCCACCAAAGCCTAACATAGAACAAGCTGGATCAAAGATTTACTCCAATAAAAAGGAAAGTTATGCCGAGGTTTTAAAATACAACGTAACTGGCAAAGAAGCCGAGATGCCTTCATCAAACCATATAATTGAGCAGATGTTCTTAAAACAAGCAGAAAAATTAGATATCATCCTTCAACAAATGAGTACCCTAATCAGTCTCATAACAACATTAGTGTCCAGAGACTCAAAATGACTTCCCTCAAGATTGTAGCCTGGAACCTTGATGGATTATCTCCAAACAAGGAGGAAGTTCAAATTTTATTACAGTCGCATAACATAGACATACTTCTAGTGTCTGAAACTCATTTTACCGAAAACAGTAGTATTAGAATACAAAATTACAATATCTACACTACTAATCACCCAGATGGAACTGCACATGCTGGATCGGCCATTATTGTTAGATCTAGCATTAAACATTACGAACTGTCGCAGTTTAAAAAAGCCCACATGCAAGCAACAACCATTGCAATAGAAGATCGGAATGGAGCTTTCAATGTCTCAGCTATATACAGCCCACCGAAACACAAAGTAACAGAGGAGCAATACAACGAGTTTTTCAATACCCTAGGCTCACGCTTCATAGTCGGAGGAGATTGGAATGCAAAGCATGTGCATTGGGCCTCTCGAATAACAAACACTAGGGGTAGAGAACTGAAGAAAAGCCTGGATAGAAACAAACTCGTTACAATCTCAACGGCGGAACCCACAAACTGGCCATCGGACCCAACAAGACTACCAGACGTCATAGACTTCTTTGTAACCAAAGGTTTATCTAGGTTATACTACCACATTAAAACATGCCTTGACACTGATACAAACCATGTTCCGGTAATATTGACTATTGGTACTACAGTTCTTAATATTGAAAGAAATCTAAAATTATACAACAAACGCACGGATTGGAATAACTTTCGAGAGCTAATTGAGGAGAGACTTGAACTCAAAATAGCCCTAAAAACTAAGGACGACATTGACACAGCTACTGAAATGGTAACTACTACCATCCAAAAATGTTGCTGGCTCTGCACACCGGAAGTTAACGAGCATCCACAACAAAGTAAAGTGTATTCCGAAAGCATACGACTCCACATACAGGAAAAAGAAGACTTCGACGAATATGGCACACTAGCAGACATCATAGTGACAAGAGAGCGCTCAACAAAGCGTCAAGGGAGCTGAAAACATTAATATCAGAGGCTAATGCTGCTGCCCTAGAAACATACTTAGAAGGTCTCTCACCTACTAAAGCCACGAACTATTCCCTGTGGAAGGCATGTAAAAATTTTGATCGACCCCTGTACCACAAACCTCCACTCAGGACGCGACAAGGTAACTGGGCGAAAACTGCACAGGAAAAGGCTGACGCATTTGCACATCATCTTAGCGAAGTTTTTAGACCAAATGATGCAAACCCAAGCATAGACGAATCTGATATAGACTCAATCCTCAATCAGGATCTTCAACTTGATTTACCCCTAAAACCAGTGACACCCAGGGAAGTCTACAGAAATATCAGGTCTATGGATAACAACAAAGCCCCGGGGTTTGATCTCATAGACAAAAGGTTCTGGAAGAGTTACCGCGCAAGGCAATAGTGTATCTTACCACCCTATGTAACGCCATTCTCCGTGTGGGATACTTTCCAGATTTGTGGAAAGTCTCCCAAATCATAATGGTGCACAAACCTGGCAAACCAAGCCACGAAGTGACTTCATACCGACCCATTAGCTTACTACCAGTTATGTCCAAGCTCTTTGAAAAAATACTGCTGCATAGACTTACCAATGACCTAAAAGAAAACTCCATCATACCCGACCATCAATTCGGCTTTCGGAAAGAACATGCAACCACGGAACAGGTTCACAGAGTGTGCAGAGTCATTAGAAAATCATTTGAAAAAAAAGAATACTGCTCATCAGCCTTCCTTGACATACAGCAGGCTTTTGACAGAGTTTGGCATAAGGGACTGTTGTGTAAGGTAAAATCACTTCTGCCACATACACATTTTGGAATTATAAAATCATATATGTCCAACAGACTATTTCAAGTCAAAGAAAGCAACTGCACATCAGACTTCCATAATATCACTGCAGGAGTACCACAAGGATCGGTTTTAGGGCCTGTCTTGTACACCCTTTATACGTCCGACCTACCACAAAGCCCAGAGATCACAGTTGCGACCTTTGCAGATGATACTGCCTTACTAGCATCAAGCCCATGTCCCGTTCGGGCTTCAGAGCTCCTGCAAAGTGGATTACATAAGATGGAAAAATGGTTGAGTAAATGGAGAATTGCAGCCAATGTGTTGAATTCGGTACACATTACTTTTACACTCCGCAAAGAGGACTGTGCTCCAGTTACTCTCAATGGTACCCAACTTCCACATCAAAATACAGTCAAGTATTTAGGAATACACTTAGACCGCAGACTCACGTGGAAAAAACATATAAAAACAAAAAGAGATGAGGTCAACTTAAAATATAGGGGTCTCTACTGGTTGTTGGGAAGAAACTCAAAATTAGCAATCGACAACAAGATCCTAATTTATAAAACTATGCTAAAGCCAACCTGGACTTATGGTATTGAACTGTGGGGTTCCGCTTGTGATTCCAACACTATGATAATACAAAGGGCACAGAACTATATTCTCAAGCAAATAGCTAATGCGCCCTGGTTCATCAAAACACAGGAGATCCATGAAATCCTGAATGTGCCAATGGTTAAAGAAGTAATCAACTGCCACAGCTCTAATTACAAGTCACGTCTCCAAAGACACCCAAACCAGCTAGCAGGACAGCTTACTATTCCTGAAAGTATTCGCCGACTAAAGAAGCGGCGTGACATCTTTGATTAGAAAAGTCTTGTGACAGTACTTAAAGAAGGGCCGGCCCCGCAGGGGGCAGCACCCTACAAACCATCCAGACTACATCTCATCTGCTTATAGTCCACACGACTGATTGCATGATTAAAACGAGGAAAAAAAAAAAAAAATGGAATGAATAATAAAAAAAAAGACTAAAAGCAACCTGAATAATAAAAAGAAAGACACACACACTAACTGAAATTGACAAAAAGAAAACATTACAAGAACTTATAAACTTAAAATAAATAAATAACAAAAAAAAAATTATATGATAAATAATACTAAGAGGTATTTTGATTGACACTGTATTTGGAGGTTGTTACTCTGTCTTTTGTTTATTTAAAAATATAATACTAAAATGTTTTTTCAAAGTCCTATTTGTTGTTGAATGTTCAGTAGTTTTTGAGCATATCGCGAATAGCCAGACGTGCTGAGAAACTGGATATGTCATCGACTGTTCATGTTTTCTTATAGATAATAATTTTACTGGCAGATTATAACAAAATAATACCAACTTAACCAACTAGTTGTAAATCGGACTTGCACAAAACACAAATAGAATTTTACAGGTATTCAATAAGTAAAGAGCTATGCATATTTTTTATTGGAATTTTTTTTGCGAATGTGACATTGTGCGCCTAATCAAAAAAAGTTATCTAAGCCGGTTTTTATTTTCCTTTAAAGTTCATCATTTGGACTACAATCATAATTTTTTTCAGAATATTCGAGCCAGTCGTTTAGTTTAGGGGGGGGAGGGGGCTGTGTTGTCCTCTGGTGACGCCCAGGCGCCCTATGTTAGGGGTAGTAGCTGTGTTGTCCTCTGGTGACGCCCAGGCGCCCTATGTTAGCAAAACAAATGTGTTAACACTTTTTTTGAAAATGCTTCTTGTCAAAAACAACTAAGCTGGCTACATATTTTCATATTTTGTCATCTATTTTTCTCATTTCCCCCAGTGAGCAAAGAAGTGAGATACTGATGTTAGTCCATCTAATTTTTTTTCTAAATTTTGGGGACAGCCGTTTCGGTTTTATAGGGGATGGGGACAAAAACATTTTTTCGCCAAAATAGAGCTCATCAAAAAAATTGGCTTTTAAAGCACATTTTTTGTCTCTCCAAAAATAACTAAGCTAGCTACATATTTTGTCATGCATTTTTCTCATTTCCCCCAATGAACAAAGACATGTGATGGTAGTCCATCATGATTTTTTCAGAATTTTCGAGACAGCCGTTTAGGTTTTAGAGGGACAAAATCATATATTTTTTAAATTTAAAATAATGCGCTTTTAAACCTTCGAACACACGTCACTTGAGACACAATAGAAAGACAATAGCAGCGCGACAGCCGGCTGTCGTTGAAAGGTTAAAGCACATTTTTCTTCTCGCCAAAAACAACTAAGATATAGATCTACATATATTTTGTCATAATTTTTTCTCATTTCCCCCAGTTCGCAGCTTGCAAAGACGTGTGATATCGTAATAGCTGGCCGGCCTAGTGTTTCGTCGCAACACTCTACACGTACTTAGTGACACGGTTTCGATTCCGAGTCGACGCATTCCACTGACGCCCGTTATCGATCGATACCTGTACGACAGTTTTATTTTACGTCGTTTTGACGTAGAAGATATTAGAAAAAAAATTGAAATTCATTTTATTTGAAAAGAAAAAAAACAGATATTTATTTTATTGGAAAAGAAAAATAGAAAATTATTTAATTTGAAATATTAAAGAAAAATATATTATTTGAAAAGAAAAATAGAAAATTATTTAATTTGAAATATAAAAGAAAAATATATTAATTGAAAAAAAAAAATGAATTATTGATTAATGATAGGTAATTTCCTACCCAATTTTGCATCTATTTTTGATACCTTTTATTTTACTATTTATCCTTTGGATAAGTTCTATCAAAATCTTTTTAGTTACATCTAACTAAATACTCATACAACTCTAGAAAATAAATTACACCCCACTTTACCGTCATCGGCCGGATATTTGACAACTTTGACAGTTTTTGTATGGGAAATGTGTCAAAAGTTTGACGTTACACGTCAAAAATCGATCATTGAGACACGATTGTAATAGCAGACTAGGGCCCCAGGACATAGCTGGATACCAATATTCTACAAAGAGCGACTGCCTCAAGAACAGACCTCCACAACCCAGGAACTAGTAGTAACACGATACCCCTTGATTAGACTGTTCTTCAGACTTTCTGACTTCTGACTACCCGTAACGACTGTCAAAGATGTACAAATGACAACCGGGACCAAAGGCTTGCGTGCTTTCCGAGGCACGGGTCAGATGTTCTAGAATATCCATACTAATATTATAAATGGGAAAGTGTGTCTGTCTGTCTGTTTGTCTTTCTTTCACGGCAAAACGGAGCTATGAATTGACGTGATTTTTTGAGTGGAGATAGTTGAAGGGATGGAGAGTAACATAGGCTACTTTTTGTCTCTTTCTAACGCGAGCGAAGCCGCGGGCAAAAGCTAGTGCACTTATAAAAGAGTATAGAAGAAAAAAAGACTTACATGGCACCTTGACAATTTCTTGAAATTGACACAAAATTTCATTTTCACGTCCATCTTGAACGCGAGACGGTGAGCAACAGAATAAATCATTTCCAACTAAGTGGTGTCCTAGTGCGCAGGCCTGGCTTATTTAGAGTATTGATCGGGGCGAGGGCTCAGGGTATGCTGGTAGACGGCTGAAGCCTGCATCCGTGGATGGGATGGGGAGCATTGTTGCAATTAAATCAATAACTGGGTTTGCTGGGTTTTGTAAAACACGGTTTATGAATTAATATTTAACGCTAACTTGAAATTGAAAATGTTTATTATGGAAGTAGTATCCTACTAACCTTTCGACGACAAAGCGACAGCCGGCTGTCGGGCTGCTATTGTCTTTCTATTGTGTCTCAAATCACGTGTGTTCGGTAATTAGTAAAAAGGAATAAATCACTTTTACACGTCATATTGTTTTAAAACTAGATGGAGCTGCCATTTCCTAGCTGACTACCACCTGCTGAGAAGAAATGCTGAAACAAACTCAGGGTTTAATAATCCTAAACAAAAAAGTTTATAGCAACCCAACATCGCATCAAAATTGCGTGAATTGCGTGATTTATACTATTTAGTGAAAAGACAAGCTTTATGATGGTAATAGGGATGACGACAACATTAAATTAATTTGATTAAAAAAATGGCATTCTGTTTAGTCCGTCTGATAGATCGGCCAAAAATACGGGCCACGTATTTTTTCTGGATCAAATTAATAAAAAAATACTAAGATAAAGAGCAACAAAGTTCCGGAGTGGGGGCTTTTGAGTTTTGACGTCACCGTCCTGCAAAATATGTATCTGATCGTGACGTCACGCGCAACTTTAACGCACTGTATCTTCGTCATTCTTCGTTTACGACAAAAAAGAAAAAATACGTGTCCAAAATGTTTTGATAATCTATCTGCCGGACTAATTGCTTTTTTTTGTCGTCTCGCCCATTGCTGCTGTTCTCGAATTCAATCAATTCGGAAATTATGTGATTTATCTTTTTGAGAATGTGTAGTTTTGATAGTGTGGCATTCATGAAGCAGACAACCAGTGGAGTGCGCATAGGCATGTTTTTGTTCTAAATCAAAGTCACCAGATATCGTAGGGGTGGAGCTAAGTTTCGCCCGCTGTGATTGGTCGATGAGTTGACAACCAAATGACAACTGATTTTTTAGGGGTTTCCAAAAGGGTGATTGGAAAAATATCGATATCGATAATTATTCAGATTATTAGTTGTATAAGGCCCGATTTTGTAATAAAACAGGGTTTTATAAAAAATAAGGTTATATTAAAAAAAGTTTTTGCAATCAAGCAATAGTTTAAATCAATTAATAAAAAAAATAATACACTTGATTATAAAACAGATTAGTTAAATAAAAAACAAAAAATCTATTACGAAAAAAACCTTAGAATAGGTTTTTTTCGTAATAGATCTTTTTGTTTTTAAAAAAATTATAAGTATTTTTTATTATTATACTTATGTATATAATTACTAGCTTATGCTCGCAGCTTCGATTGCTTAGAAGAATTGTTTAAGGTCTAATTTACAATAAAAGGTATGCACGTAATGGTATCTACGTATAATATAAATGTTAAAAATTAAGAAAAAGTTCTGATTTTAAAACAAATATAAATATAACTTGGTGGTCAAAGTAAATTACAACATACAGGATATGATATCAAAAAGAATCACTGTGTACGGTTGCTTATTCTTATCGAAAATATAACAAATTAAAACAGATGACAAATGAATGAAAGCACAAGGTTTATTACACATTATGTTGAACCTGCTTATAGTACGATAAGATCCTATTTTCGAAGACATGATGTTGAAAAGATTAAGAGTACGACTTTTATGATGGTAATCAATAGGGTCATATATAAGGACTAAATCTTTCTTAGAAACATGGTAAATTAAATTAGAAGAAAACCATGAAATTTAAACTTTTCAAATCACAGGACGACTTTAACTTTCGAAATTTTCGTTCAATTTAAATAAAATTCTTAAGATTTTATGGTTTTCCTTTAGTTTAAATAGCCATGTTTGTTAGAGAGATTTTGTCCTTTTGAATGGCTCTAACGTTTGACACCATAAAAATAGAAAGTGTTACTTTTTTGGATTTTAGTCGGATCGATTCCCGGGAGTGGTATGCGAATTTTCAAAAATATTTGAATGCAGTTTTATTTCTTTAAAAAAATATAGGAATGTTACCTTTAAGTAAAATAATCTATCTTAATGATTTAAGGTAGTTTTCTTCCAGGGCCTATTGAAACTTTCCACCTTGTATATAAAACAAATCTTACCAATACAGGCAAAAATAGGGTCGTCGTTGCCAAACTAAACAAACGGCGTCGGTCCTTAAAACTTCTAAGCAATCAGCTGTAAAATGCCTTAAACAAATGACGCTATAATATTTTGGTAGCCAGTTTTCCTCGTTAGTGGCATTAATCCATTTTTCTGTAACTTCCGGAATATTTGGAAATCTAAAATGAAAACATTAAAACGAAAATTTATTTTTAATTTACCGTAAAAAATTATCGATAAAACAATTTATCTACTATGTTTTGAAGTCACATCACTTCACGACACAGTACGAAGTACTTACGAATAGAAAGGGATAGACTTATCTAATATTCTAGTGAAAGTAAAGGACTTTTTCAAAAGACATCAACGCGGTATGACTTTTTTCGGAACCAACCAGTTTAGCTTGAGCTCTCTAATTACCAAAAATGTAGATAAATATAAACATATTTTACTTACCGATGAAAACTTAAGCCATCTTTTTTATAACTTGATGTTTTAGAAGATTTCCCGCACCATTTAATTGCACAGGTACTCATTTTTGCTTCGGTTTTAGACGATAAATGTTTTTTTAGGTACCGAAGTTAGGGAGTGTGCACAGATCCAACAACTGGTCAGTACTAAAAAATGCACTCATACCGAAATCTCTTATAAGTGATATTCCATTAATGTGTCGTGAGCCCGAATCACCCGTATGCGCGGTCAAGTGGTTGTATAGTCTTTGGTGGCATTTGACGTCGTGGAAAATGGTGAAAGACATTTTGCGAATGGATAATATGTCATTTTGCGAATTTGGCATTGTGCGAATTAACGCATTATTGTGCGAGTTTGATGAAGAAGATTTGGCCTACTTCGGTTTTGATTATGCCACTCAGAGATCTATGAATCTCTGAAGGTAATATCTATGAATGTTACCCATCATAACATGTTGCGGAATGTTTATAACAGTTACCGTGACCCTGGAACATAAAGGGCAATCGAAGGAACATGAGTGGGTTTTAGTCAGTAAGAGTCTGACACGCCCTCCCGCCGCACCCAGGACGGGAGCAGTCATTGGATGATTTCCCACTCACCAAAAAAAAAACCATCATTTTTTACTTTTTAGTTAGTCCCAACTAGGTACGTTTTAGAGTAACTTTCAAAATACAAAAAAAATGTACGTTTTTCTATAAAAATTGAGAAGTTCCCTCGATTTCGGCATGATACCATCATCAGATCCTGGACCTAATGACAATGGGACCATTTGGGAAGTCTACCCTTTCAAACAAAAAAAAGAATTGTTCAAATCGGTTGGCAAACGACGGAGATATGCGCGAACAAACATAAAAAAAAACATCCGAATTGAGAACCTCCTCCTTTTTTTAGAAGTCGGTTAAAAAAGAAAACAAAATACAAGGCTATTGGAGAACAGACTCGGCGATTGCTAAGGATTTTCTTTATCTATTGGGCTAGTGTTAATTTTGACTAGGCCAAACAAACACTGCTGAGTAGCACAGAGGTGTTCGTGCCTAGCCAATTAGCCTTAGACTAAATATCGAATTTTGGAAAGCTACCCAAATATGAAGTAAAATGTTACGTTAAAGGCAAGACTATCGACATTCCTCACCAAATGTTATCAAACGACTATTATTAACAAATGCCCAATTATTTTTATCAGATAATGAGAGGAAATAAGCCTACTTCTTTGGAAATAACCCTCTTATCAAATCAGTAGTTATTTTTGTCCCTTAATAATAGCTAGTTAATCACATGTACTTTCTAAAGTTTATTTTGGACATCACTGACATCTCGTACCTCGGAAAGCACGTAAAGCCGTTGGTCCCGGTTGTCATTCGCAGAACTTTGACAGTCGTTATGGGTACTCAGAAACCAGAAAGTCTGACCAGTCCAACCAAGGGTTGTAATTCAAAAGTACACAAACATAAGAAACTATTAAGATTGCCACGACGTCCTACTAATATTATAAATGCAAAAAAACGTCTGTCACGCGTTCACGCCGAAACTATTAAACCGATTTAAATGAAATTTGGTACAGAGATAGTCCATAGTCTGAGACATAGGATGGTTTTTTATCCCAAAAATCGAAAGGGAAAGCTAGTTACCAATATAATCAATAAGGAATTTCTTTAATTAAATTATTCGCAATAGAATATGTGTTATCGCATAGCTTCGTTATGATAACATTCTTATCAAATTCATCATTATCATTTCGTCACATACCACTTTTGAATATTATCTAAATACCCTGATTACGCTAAACTTGGAAATGGCTTACAGTTAATCTTTTTTTTAGTCAATGGTGACGCTTCCCTTGTTCAAAAACTAATCTTATTTCAGTTCATTGCATCTTTTTCTTTTAATTTATTTATGAAAAGGACAAAAACTAAAAAAGTTTAGAGCTGTTAAATTAGGACACTCTATAGGTAATTTAGACGAGATTAAAAACAGCCACTAAATAGGTACGTCCATTTATTTACGGCGCTGCCTAAATTGACAGATATCAATCACCAAATTAATTTACATTAATTTACACTCCAAATATTTTATTTTTTTATTTTTGCCAATCCGCCTTGAACAAGCGTAGTGACCAATACTCGGGCCTTCTCTGTATAAGAAGAGGCTTTTGCTCTGCAGTGGGACAGTTATAAGCTGGTATTTTTTTTTTTATTATTCTGTGAAAAACAAAATCCCTATGGATTCCTGCTCCCAGGGATTGCAAAGGCTCTATCAGGCTTCTTCTGTCTAAAAAACCATTCCAGTAATCCTTCCCCCACCTAAACCAAGAATTTTCTAACGACTTACGCAATCCCCATTTCCATATTTCACACCTACCTTACCATTACCACTCGCCGCCATCTTTTCAGAATCCAAAGACAAACTTCGTTGCATTTTGAAATGCACCGCGCGCGTCAACAGCCGAGAACGGACTACGGTATCGAACGGTCCCCGGTCAACCCGAATGCATTGCGCAAGTCAGACATAGGTTGTACATGCAAAATGCCACGCCTAGGAGAAGGGGATGGAACGAGAATGGCTAGATATGGTAAGACCTCTACGCAAAATATGCTGTTGTGTTAGCGCATACACCGTTTGCCTACAATTTTTATAATGGGGACAATCCGCCACACGATTCCCAACTGCAACTCCTGAAAGCCAGAATCAACGGTGGAGTCCGCCAGAAAAGCGCAGAGGAGAGAAGCTCGACGAGTCCCGAAGAAACTATTCAACTGTCTTGGATCCCGCAACGAAATTAATCAAAGAGGAGTATCCATACTAATATTATAAATGGGAAAGTGTGTCTGTCTGTTTGTCTTTCTTTCACGGCAAGCGAGCGATGAATTGACGTGATTTTTTGAGTGGAGATAGTTGAAGGGATGGAGAGTAACGCAGGCTACTTTTTGTCTCTTTCTAACGAGAGCGAAGCCGCGGGCAAAAGCTAGTGAAAATATAAGTTTTCTACTTCCCACTTTCTCTTGCACTTATAAGATCCTTGTTTTTTCAGCTTTAAGTAACTATTGGCTTGTAGCGACATCTATCGCCCAACACGCGAAATACAAATTGGCATCCTGCATCGCGCATCAAGAGTTTGACGCGACTTAAGCAGATTCAGGTTTACAACCGTCACGCATCAGAGAGTAGCCCCCTAGATAATCTCACGTACAATGTTCCTACCATTAAGAGGACTAAGTGCGGAAACCAAACCTCCTAGAGGGAGGTCCGTGATGATGATGATGATGAACGCTCGCCTGGTAGGCACTGTTTCATCATGGGCTAGTTAGACAGGTACTAGAAAAAAATATAAAATTTCGCATCAAATAAGTAATTAAATTTTCAGTGTTAATGAGACAAGCCCAGCATATTTGCTTGCAACACGGTTACCAGTACCATCAAGGTCAAAATCGATGACAAGACTATACAGAGGTCCAAGCAAAAAGGAATGTTGTGTACACATAAATCAATATTGCACGTGTACATAATGACGTCACTATGTATGTACTATGTGATAATTAACTGCGGTGTTTACCTTGTATCTCTAGAATATTTTGTTAAGACGCGTATTTTATCAGAAAAACTACAGTTTCAAACGGAGATGTTGTTAGGAAACCGTGGGGGGGGGGGAGGGGGCAGAAATATGGCCCCTGGTGATTACCGAGTCCGTATCAGCATTCTTTTATAAGAAGTCAGTTAAAAAGCCTACTATAGTGAGTTTTGAAAATTTTTCGTGTAATTTACTATTAAATAAAAATTAATTTCTTTTTTCTTCTTTATAATCAGTTTTGTAAAAGACATAAAACGTAAATCTATATCTATATATAGGTATATTATACTTATAAAAGAAAGTCGTGTTAGTTACACATTTTATAACTCAATGGCAGAACCGATTTGGCTGAAAATTGGTGGGGAGGTAGCTTAGAACCAGGGGACGGACATTGACTTGGACTTTTTATCTTCTTTTTTTAGTAACTAAAAATCTGATATAACGCGGGTGAAACCGCGTGGGACAGCTAGTATATTAATAAAATTAGGTCATTCTTATTGTGATTTTTAAATGACGTTGTATTGGTGTAACGTCATTGTAATGAATGAATAATAAACTATTACTACTATACTATATTATACACAAAACCATGTTCTTTTCGATCAATCTGAGAATGAAGAATCACTACAAACAAAATGTAAAACCCATTCATATATATGCATATTTGAGCAGTAAATCACAGTAACACTGACATCCACCGGCGGATAGTCGGCTTCCAGTCAGCATGCCGTTTACACGTAACTAGCGGAAGTTTTATGAATGGTATATGACCTGTTACTACCATATTTGTCAGATCGTTGCGGAATGTTTATAATAGTTACCGTGACCCTGGAACATAAAGGGCAACCGAAGGAACATGAGTGGGTTTTAGTCAGTAAGAGTCTGACACGCCCTCCCGCCGCACCCAGGACGGGAGCAGTCATTGGATGATTTCCCACTCACCAAAAAAAAAAAAAAAAAAGATCTGCACTTAAACATTTAAACTGATGCAGTCAAAAAAATAAGGTCTTAGTAACAAAAAAGAAAAGAAAGAAAAATATTTATTTGACACACGTATAGACACACACAGAGCAGAAAACTACATGTTACAAAAAAAACAATAATAAAGAAGAGAAAAAAAAACTCTCTCTCTCTCGCGGCTGCGCCAAATAGGTCTAGTTCAGCAAAAATGCCAAACAACTACGTTGCCTGACGCTGGTTTTCAACTGAACCCTAAATCAAGTGAACCCCCGACCTGTCCCAGTATCGCGCGGGAGCTACAAATCTTTCAAAATTCTTGTCTTTCCTCACTATAGTATGCCTATACTATGTAGGTAAACCTTTTTCATGAATCACGCTGTCTATTGGTAGAAGGATCATGAAAATCCATGGGGTGGTTTTTAAGTTTAACCTTTCAACGACCAAGCGACAGCTGGCTGTCGCGCTGCTATTGTCTTTCTATTGTGTCTCGAATCACGTGTTTTCGAAGGTTTAACCTTTCAACGACCAAGCGACAGCCGGCTGTCGGTTGGTCGTCAAAAAGGTTAAATCCACATGCCACAACCGCATAAATCTGCCGACAGAACACTTCGCATTAACGCTACAGGAAAAAATCAACAACACTTACAGAACGAAAATAAAACAATCTTGAATGCTTTATTTATATAATAAAGTGACCTTGAGGCCTGCATTCAGAAGTTTTATAGGTCAAGTTCGACAGCACTGCAAGTAATTCTGGTAACCTATGATCTATTTTTGACGAATCTGGTCGGCTAATTTTAGATGTAGATTTGGTTCACTGACCGCTGGTTAGTTCATAAGGGTGTATTAATAAACAGAAATAGTACAATCGACCCAATGGAATCATGACCCACCTTAAGCTTATTTTCCTACAGACATTCAAATACAATTAGGTCGACAATCGCGTAAACATGTATTAAAAATGTCACTCGTCTAGTCTTATTATTTTGACAACTTCAAAGGATTTATCGTCAAAATGGGTCATGATTCAATTTTGTCGATAGTACATCTAAAACCAATCTATCTTTGTCCTATAAATCAAATCAAATCAAATAGTTTATTGCAATCCATAATGTACACTAGGTGGTAAATATCCATACTAATATTATAAATGGGAAAGTGTGTCTGTCTGTCTGTCTGTTTGTCTTTCTTTCACGGCAAAACGGAGCGACGGATTGACGTGATTTTTTAAGTGTAGATAGTTGAAGGGATGGAGAGTAACATAGGCTACTTTTTGTCTCTTTCTAACGCGAGCGAAGCCGCGGGCAGAAGCTAGTAATAATATAACATAGAAACAATTATGGACCCTGTTGGGCACAGCAAGTTTTAAATAAGTAGGAGAGAGGAAGAGCGCTTCTTTAGTTTTTTGTTATTAGTTACATATAAGGTACTTTTTACGATTCCATTTATTTATTTATTTGGTTCTATTTAATTTCTGTTCATTAATTTTTTAAATAATTGTATAAGGTAAGGCAAAGGCCTCTTCTCATACAGAGAAGGCACGCTGTGTTTACATACTGTTGTGAAGAACTTTGATTGCGCGGTTTAGGAAGCGTCATTTATAGATCATCATCATCGTCTCCCTAGCCTTTCCCCAACTATGTTGGGGTCGGCTTCCAGCCTAACCGGATTCAGCTGGATACCAGTGTTTTACGTGAAGCGACTGCCTATCAGACCTCCACAACCCAGTAACTGGGCGACACGATTAAGCGTCATTTATAGTTTACATGTGTATAAATAGATGTCGCCACATATTCTTCCTTATTTGATGATTACAGCATAGTCTTCAGCTGCCAAAATTGCAAGATAGTATCATCAACAATTTTAGTTCTGACAATGATGAATCAATGAGTCAGTAGAAATAATTTGAAGTCCTAATGTGATTGGGTTTTTGCATTTAAAAGTTGATAGTGTAACATCCCAGCAAATACTCAGTAGGAAGCCAATTCCCGTGCCTCGAAAAGCACGTAAAGCCGTTGGTTATAGTTGTCATTCGTAGAAAGCCGTTACGGCGTAGCCAAAAGCCAGAATCAGTAACTGGGTTATGGAGGTTTGACAGGCAATCGTAATATTATGTAAAACCTTACGGCGGTGACCTCTCGCGCCCTGCGCTGGTCCAGGCCATGCTCCGGGGTGAGACTGGATGGGATGACGTCACCTCCTTCTGCGAAACAGTTATGCTAAGTGAAGGAAGCGGCGGCGCGCGAGAGACAACGACGAGCCTCTCGCCCCGGACTAAGACCCAGGCGGAGACGTCGAGAGTCGCAACACGACTACCGATCACCCTAGGCGCGGGTCTGCGGACGGCGAGCGACTGGTAGCAGTGGTAGCTCGCGGCCCGACTAGGACCGACAGCGCGTTAGTGTTCCACGTGGAAAGCACATTATAAATTGAAAAGTCATTGGTACTTGTCTAGTGAACTCGCAGCCTTATGCAAAGATAGGCGCCTTACCACTCAGCCTTCACAACCAGAAATCGGATAAATAACATTGAATAGATATTTATCTATCTACAACAGTATCATCAGCTGTCAACCCATCATAATTTTATCGATGTCTAATCGAAAATGACGTAATGCCGTATGAAAACAAATATTTTGGCCGTGGGTATTTTCCACGTGGTAAACGTACGGTATTTCAGCGTTTTTCAGCATACAGTTACGTTAGACAGACAGACAACAGATTAAAGCTTCGAACACACTTGATTCGAGACACAATAGAAAGACAATAGCTGCGCGACAACCGGCTGTCGGTTGATCGATGAAAGGTTACAGCCGATAGTATTATTCATCTTTAAGGTCATAGCTCATTACAGCCGGCAGCCACTCCGCACCGACTCGCCTTATAACCGAGGCGATCCGGTGACGCTACGGAGTTGATATAGTGAGCGCATGCCCATACAAGTCCATATAAAGAATACAAGCCGCAGGATGCGAGTCGGTGCGGAGTGGCTGCCGGGTGGCTGTAATGAGCTATGACCTTTAATCTGACTGACTAATGAAGTAATGACTGCAACGCACAGCCCAAACCGCTGGTCCTAGAGACATGAAACTTGCAGGGTGTGTTCTTTGTAAAGAGTAGGTAACCACTAAGAAAGGATTTTAGGAAATTAGGCCTCTTAAGGGATAAAATAAGGAAAGGAATTATCGACATTGACGCGGGCGAAAGGTAGTCAAGTAGAGTGAACGGAAGCGAGTAGCTTTTCGTCCCATCATCTCAGGTCCCCAGGCGAAGAAGTCGAGAGTAGCAAGACGACTACCGGCCACCGTAGCACAACCGTAGGCACGGTTCTGCGGATGGCGAGCGATGGGTAGCTCGCCGCCCGGCTAGGACCAGGACCGCGTTGACGGCGCGTTAGTGTTCCACGCGCGTCTCAAAGAGAAGTAGTCAGCACAGGAAGGGGCCCAACAGGGCCACGCCTGCCGGGGTTGCGGAATGTTTATAATAGTTACCATGACCCTGGAACATAAAGGGCAATCGAAGGAACATGAGTAGGTTTTAGTCAGTAAGAGTCTGACACGCCCTCCCGCCGCACCCAGGACGGGAGCAGTCATTTGATGATTTCCCACTCACTGAAAAAAAAAATGTTCTCAGGTCGGCTTCACAGTCTAGCTGAATGCCAGCGATTTTCATGGAACAACTGCCTATCAGACCTCCACACCCCAGTTATTGGGTTACACGATACCCCTTGGTTAAAAAGTCAGGCTATTTGGCTTCTGACTCGTAACGACTGCCAAAGATCTACTAAAGACAACCTAAACCAATAGCTTTACGTGCTTTCCGAAGCAAAAAATATAATACCTAGTACTAATATTATTCCAAGATAATCTATACTTCTATACTAATATTATAAAGAGGTAAAATTTGTAAGTTTGTAGGTTTGTAAGTTTGTATGTAGGGGGTAATCTCTGGAAGACTGGAACTACTGGTCCGATTTGAAAAATTCTTTCAGTGTTAGATAGCCCATTTATCGTGGAATGCTATAGGCTATATACCAGGGGTGGCCAACTTGAGTAGACCTATGGTCTACTGTTTACTAAGGAAACCCTGTGCGATCTACCAAACCTATACCTACTCCTTGAAATCATAAATGAAACAGCGTCCACAAGTTTATCATAATCAGGTTTGTAGTTGGAAATTGCCAAATACAAATCTGAACAAAATATTAATATTTTTTGCCTGGCTAAGATCGACTGAAATAATAGCAGTCGCGATCGACCGGTCTATCGCGATCGACCGGTCGATCGCGATCGACCGGTTGGCCACACCTGCTATATACCAATACTAATATTATAAAGAGGTAAAATTTGTAAGTTTGTATGTAGGGGGTAATCTCTGGAACTACTGGTCCGATTTGAAAAATTCTTTCAGTGTTAGATAGCCCATTTATCGTGGAATGCTATAGGCTATATATCATCATGCTACGACCCACGGGAGCGGAGCAGTAACGAAAAATGCGGGTGAAACCGCAGAGGACAGCTAGTCTATACTAAACCTGAAGACATTGTATTTGGATGAACGTGCTAATCTCAGAAACGTTAGTAAGTATTGGATGGCCTATTTATCGTGGAATGCTATCTATAGACATACTAATAAATGGGAAAGTGTGTGTTTGTTAGTCCGTCTTTTACAGCAAAACGACGAATTGCGTGATTTTTTAAGTGTAGACAGTTGAAGGGATGGAGTGACATAGGCTACGTTTTGTCTCTTTCTAACGCGAGCGAAGCCGCGGGCAAAATCTGGTAGGTTATAAACGTCACACCTATGAAAGCAAACCAAAGACGCAAGCCAAACTGCAGGGGACAGGTAGTAAAGAATATTACTCATTAACCTTTCAACGACCAAGCGAAAGCCGGCTGTCTTTCTATTGTGTCTCGAATCACGTGTGTTCATGCTTCACTGCTCCGCTATAGACAGCTCAAAGCCATAGAAATGAGTTAAAAAAACGCAGAATAAGTTCATTACGTACTTACTAAGATAACCTTGCAAGGGATTTATTAAATAGTATTACTGTGGTCTGATACCCGACGCCCAGAGGTCAAAGATTAACTCAAATTGAAACCATTTATTTCGTACTAGCGACTCGCCTTGCCGAGGCGGCTAATTATTTTTATGGCCTGATGACTTCTGGTAGCCTGGTCACTAAAAACTAAGATATAGCTGTTTCTTGCGGTTTTGCCCGCCGATTTTCATGAAAACTTTAATCCCATAAGTTACCACTCATCAAATGACTTCTCCCGCCCTGGGCGAGGCGGAAGTGTCAGACTTTTACCGACTAAAACCCACCCTTGTTCCTTCGGTTGCCCTTTATGTTCCGGGGCCGCGGTAACTATGAGAACAAAGGGACAGACAGTGGTGCTGATTTTCTTGTTCACAAACTTAACTAAATTTAAGTTAAATGCATCTTTCTCTTTCCATTTCTTAAAGAAAAGGACATTAGAGCATTAGCGCCTGAAGAAAATTGACGTAGGTATATTTAGACGCCATGTTTTTAAATCGAGTCTAAATTATCTATGGAGTGTCTAAATTTGACAGGACTTAACTAATATTTTATCTTCTGTCCTTTTCTTAATTAAATGAAAAGAGAAAGATGCACTTAACTTAAATTTACGTTAGTTTGTGAATAAGAGAATCGGCACTAGTGTTAGGAAACTATTTACTCCTGCCTACCCCATTGGTGAAAAACGCGATGTTACGTTATATCAAGCTAAAATTCTAACCTTATCTATGTACTGTCGGTATAGATAACAGCGATGGTACTGAAGATAGCAGACTCTATAAAGATAACAAGAATATCTTACAAGTTTTGAGATAAATAACTGGATGTAGGTTTTATAGATAGCTATTACTAATATTGAGAGTAATCTAAATTCAAGAATATTGGCATAGCATATCGTTACTATTATTATAGTTGTGAAAGGATATGTGTGTGTGGATGTTTGTCACTCTTTTAGGCAAAAACGACTGAATGGATTTTGATGAAAGTTTGTAATGTAATATATAGCTTGCACATCAGAATAACACATAGGACATATAACATCACCTTAGGCAGCGAAGCCAATATCTAAAACATGATATAACGCTAGTGAAACCGCAGGGGGCAGCTAGTCTATTTACACCTCCTTACATAATGCTAGCTGTTTCCTGCGCCTTTGCCTATATAATATTAAAGCTAATATAATAAAAAGGTAAAGTATGTTTTTAAATAAAACTTAATAAAATAAATAACATATTATTTTAATTTTAGAGAATAATCTCCGGAAGTATTGCCCTATTTAAAAAATTTTGCAAAGACTTTACAGTTATGTAAAAGTTAGGAATTTAATAAAAGTAATTAAGAATTTGAGAAAGTTGGTGGCAAAATAATAGTAAAATAAGTATTTGGCACAACTATTGTAACAGGCAACTGATATAAAAACTCTATTTTCTTTTTAAAATTGGCTTGCATTACTAAATACGTAAATGTCTTGCTATCTGTGGTGTTACATGTTAAGTAACGACTATTACTTGGTAAACTATTCATTTTTCCTTGTACGACTTCAGTATCTATAAACTTTAATAATGTATTAGGTATTTACAAATCTCACTTAACTAAATCTAATATCGATGCTTCCGACAACAAAGGTCGTAAACACCAAAATAGCACTTTTGGTAATCAACGAAAAACAAAAAATAATTTCGTTTTTGGCTTATATCTTTTTAATTTTAAAAGTTGTAAAATTGTGTTCTATACAAGAAGTACTTAAAATACGATGGTGTTTCATAATATATTATTGCTATTTATGTCAAAGCCTTATTTTAAAAGTTAGCTTGGACATACACCCCAGAAAATTCAAGAAGTTGGTATTTACGACCACTAACAAATCAATGGAGAACGATTTGTCTAACGGAAGTTAGAAGTATGCACCAGTTTTTAAATTCAATAGTTCTGGGTTTGGTTTTAAAAACCATATACTGAAATAAAAATGAGTGTAAACACCACGATCTGATGCGATGGTATGTAACAAACATGAAAATATCTGAAGCAAATCAATGAATTTATGACTGTAAGTTGAGTTTTCATCAAGTTGAGTAATCATTTTGTTTCATTGATATCAAGAAGATTTTATAATCACGAGATTTTTTTTAAACGTATTGATAATGAATTACAAAAAATATAAGTAAACATTCTACCAAGCTTACTGCTCTAATAATTTTAATAAACAATGCCCATTTTCACCAACGCCCTTAAAAATTTAGGTAGTTCATCTTTCTAGATCGTGTTTGTTCGGAAAGCTTCTGTACTATAATGGTCTACCTAACTTTTAGCGTCGTTGGTGAAAATGGGAAAGTGTTATCGACAAGATAATAAAAAAGTAGATGCAAAACGTAATACGACGACGAGTTATAGAAAATCAGGTCTTCAAATTTCTGATTAATAATCTTCTGTCATTGGATAGAAGATTATTAACCAGAAAATTGAAGACCTGATTTTCTGATAGAAGATAATTAATCAGAAATTTCATCTTCCTCGTCAGTCTCAGGAAGAGTATCAATGACATTATGAGACTGACAAGGAAGCTGTTTGTATTCGGCGTGAAACCGTTTGTGTATTGTCCCCTGATCACACGATCGTTGCAGATCTTTGTATTTAGCTGCGGTAATTGGTAGTTTATCCGTATATAGCTGTTTTGGAGTCAACTGCTTTACTCGATTATGTTGTAATTTAACATTTCTTTTGTATTTTCTTTTGATTTATTCTTCACTTTTCCCTTTCTTTTACGCTTGACATCTTCGAGCAATTTGATTCGATGTGTAATTGCATCTTCTTTCTTTGAATACTTGAGTTCTATTTGGTCTAAATTGGTCTTTCTAAAAGTTGCAACTCTAATGTTTCTCCAATTATTATTTTTTAAGGTTTCTTTTGTAAAAGTGTTTGATGCTATTTCACTCCAGTTCAAAAAATCTGAGTAGTCCATCACATTGACTATATAAAGTCTTGGCCGCTTTCTAGCTGATTGAAAAAATGAAGGCCAGTGAGATGGACTCCAAACTATGATTCTTTTAACTTCCCTCTCTATTGTAGCGTGCCTACATAATTCAATTTTCAAACCAATTCTCCAAGACCAAGTGACATTACGACAATTGTTTCTCAGCAGAGCTTACGTTTTAAAAATGATTGTGGGGTGTAATTACAATTAATTATGTATTCATGTTTTTACGACCGACAGCTGTTTGTACGTTGTATTATACGACCTGCACGGTTATTCGGTTCTAAGCAATATGAGTTATACATACCCTCTTTTCTAAAAAATCTTGATTATACTAGTAAAAATGTTGGGTGTAAAAGTATTTTTTTTAGGCGAATATTTTTTTCACATTGTTAGATCGACGCAGCGCGAAAAATTAAGTAGGGCTGCATTCTTAACTCATTTTCGCCAAAATGGCGTTTACGACATTTGTTTCCGGAAGCATCGATATAATATGATGTCAAAACTTTACATTTGACTAACTTTGACCCGCAACCTCTTTATGGATGACTAGCTTCTGCCCGCGGCTTCGCTCGCATTAGAAAGAGACAAAAAGAAGCCTATGTTACTCTCCATCCCTTCAACTATCTCCTCTTAAAAAATCACGTCAATCCGTCGCTCCGTTTTGCCGTGAAAGAAAGACAAACAGACAGACAGACACACTTTCCCATTTATAATATTAGCATGGATATTTATGGATGTCAACTACCATCCCCGTTTTCACCTAGCTCTGCAGTGGGACAGACAGTAAAGGTTGATATTATTATTATAGTAAAAACTATATTATAAGATCACACAATCCACAGGGGTAGAGATCCTTCATTGTTATTGTAAATAACTTATGTTATCTTTTTGTGGGGCCGGCTCCATAGCACTTCGACCCTTTTGGATCTTTTGTGCTATACCCCTCCTTTTACTCAACCCCTAGCCTTCTGTGCACCTCCTTCATTAGTCCCAGTATGGTCTTGATGGGGCTGAGCCTGTAGTCCTCTGGTCTTGGGAATGGTTGGCCCAGATACCCTAATCTTTTGTATGTAAATAACTTAAAAACTAATCTACAACAATAGTAATGGTTTGACTGATGGGTCTGGTGACTTATTAACATTTCTTTAACCTTTCAATGACCAACCGACGGCCGGCTGTCAGGCTGCTATTGTGTCTCAAATCATGTGTTTTCGAAGGATTAAGAATTAACTTTGCTTCTAAGAATGGAATAGAAAAACACGCAAAAACCGCGCCTTCGTGGAGTTGCGGAAACGAGCCCGCCATACCATACCATACCATGGAATAGAAAGCCAGCAAGGATTTGAGGGAGGCTTTTGCAGCAGTAGAACAGGTATAAGTTTGGGAAAAATATAGGTATTACACAAATTTTTCATAAAATATTATTTTTTATATAACAGGCTGTTTTGAACAGCAAGACAAGAATGCCTGGAAGATCTTGGCGGAGGCCTTTGAAGATGGCTAATATAGGTTAGGGAAAAATACAAAATGATGGAAGTGAGTCACAAGAAATAATGAACCAAATATGGTTAAACATTTTTTTATCATTAACACGTCCTGTCCAAAACATGAATCATTGAATTCTATAATTATAATAGGCATAAGACTTAATTTTGTGATATAGATATAAAATGTATTGTTAATGCACATTGCCTTGTTCTCTAATGAGTCTTGCTAAAGCAATAAGGTATACAAACTTATTTCTGGGTTCAGCTTGAAATTGTACACTTTTTATTATATTTTATGTGAAATAATGAATATGAAATAAGTTTATATACCTAATACTCTTTTGAGTATTTTAATAAGGTAATTATTTCCTTAATAAATGAAAAACTTAGTAGACTACAGTAATTTCTTTAAAAGAAACACTTATGCCTACCAGTGCAGTTTAAAAACAAGTATTAATTTAAATTAATGCCACTTAACTTCGCTAATTGGGTCTAATGATCTAAAACACGATTGAAAACTCTCGTTTTTTAAATAGCAGCACAGACAAGTTGGTAAATGTGTAAATACCTTGTCTATTAGGTCTCGTAACTTTCGATTATCGATTTAGCACACGGTAAGTCACAACACTGCAATCCAAATACGAGAAAACACACACAACACTTGGAGAAACCAGTGAAATTGCGAACGGCCGCGCCTGCCCACTAATTAAGTTAAACTCTCTACGCACCAGCCAATATTTGTACTAATAACACTGGTAAACCCGTAGACGGTGCGACGCGCGACAAGAATGAGGAACTAAGAAAAGTGAAGATCTAAAAGCACTGCGTCCTCGACTCTAAAAAACCTGTTCTTTCATTCACCTAGTAATCTAAAGAACGGGGCTTCCGTCCGCGATAATTCAACATCCACGCGCCACAGACACTACAGCACGAGAAATTAACGCAACTTTTTACGATCACTTCCTGATAATTTGACGATTAACTTTATTAAATATACGATAGGTGAAAGGAGACGACATACCTTTGATGGAGCTCGTTTAGATTTATCGAAGCAATATCCAATGAGTCCGTTATATAAAAAAAATACACTTCAACACTGAATAGTCGTTCACAAATTGTTATAATCACTAACAAATTGTTACACCCACGATTATTGAAAACGGTATTCAGTCAGTATGCGGCGGATAAGCGCTAGCCCGTAAAAGACGCCATTTTGATTTCGTCAACTAAAGGCTATAGATATAGACAAGATAGAGCGAAGCGTTTAGTTATTTCTGAAAATATTTATACATTACAACGGAAACAATTTGATTAGCAATTTTTCAAACTTATTGACACGATTCTTGAACATAAATTTTAATGAAAATTTCACTATTAGAAGCTATATACACACAAAAGTTATAAAATAAGTTAATTAATCATATTAATGAAAAAAAAACAAATAACTAAACGTAAAATCAATACTTTTTTTGCATGTATCTGTTTTTTAAATTTAAGATTTTTGGTTAAGAATTGCATTCTAAAACGCTGAAAATAACTGTTATTAAGATGGATAATTATGTATTTTATTACAACCTAATAAATAATTATTTTTATCATGAGTATTTGTTTGATGTGCAAGTGCATAACCATCACAACTTATGACCAAAACAATGTTGTCTATGGTGTTCAATGATACCATACTGTAAAATTTTCCCGTTTATCCGGTAATATGAGTATGTTAAAACACAATCAAGGTTTGAAATGATCTGTATTAATCTTGTGTTGATCTGACAGACTCAATTGCATAGTTAATCTATATAAATAAGTAAAACTTTGCCCCAGGTTGCATAGAGAAATACCTAAACGTAACATATATAGTCGTAATACATTTGTGAGAGTAAATATAATTAAAGCTATTTTTTAGTTATTAGTACCACTTCACCTTATATTTTTTGTATTCAGAAGAGAATTGAATGGCTTATATATAAAGGAATCCTTGGGAATGTGATTATGAAAAATTTTAGGATTTAACTTTTAAATAGATTAGGAATTACACTTAATATAACATGCCATTTCTCTGGGAATTTTTACAGATTACCAAAAAACTAAATTTATAAGAAATAGAATGTGAGATAGATAGATATTATGTGGAGTGACAAGAATGATTAAGAGAGTAATGTTTAGTTGGTGAAGTCTGGAAATGGCGCTACTGACAGCAATGTTAAAATAATGTGAAAGAATTATGTTAGAAATATTAACTATGAATATGGTGGGATGGGGAGGAATGCTGAAGAAGAATAATGAATAAATAATTATAAATAATTGTGTACAAAAGTAATAAATGGTATAAAGATTGTCAGGACGACTTGGAATAGCAAAATATGATCGGAGCTTGCGGAGAAATTCTTTTTCTTATCTCATTTAAACAAGTTGAAACAACCGTTTTATTTTCAAATACCATTATAAAGGTAGCTTGTCCAAACATAAGACGTAAACGTAATTTCCAGTTTATTAATTTTTTTGTCGTTCTAATAAAATGTTCTCTTTTGTTTCGTTTTTACTCTTAGATATAATAAATAAATAAATAATGTATCTTAAGTATAAAATTATATCCCATGATAATATATTTCATAGAAAATATATTATTATATATGTATTTATTATTATATATGTATTTCTTTAATTATTTAAGTATTATATTATTTTATTTTAACTTCCTGTAACTTTTCTGTATTTTTGCACCTACTATGTTTTGTCTCTGCATCACCCTAAGGTAGACTGGTAGAAAATGCCTAAGGCATTAAGTCCGCCTCTGTACGGTGTTGTACATAAAGTTAAATAAATAAAATAAATAAATAAAATATATGATTTTTAAAATAGTTACATAAGTATGCCTTATTTTTATTTGAATGTCGAATACCTACAAAGTCTTTACTGAAAAAAAAACTGGAAAGGTCAGATCTAAAAAATAAAGCCAATTAAAGCAGAATAAATTTCATAAATGTGGAGTATTCACATTCATGAAATTTGTTTTGGCAATTGACACCATTTTAACTGGGGTAATTAAAATATTGGAACAGTAACCCCAATACAGATGTGTCATTGACGGTTTTTAAATTAATTTAATTTAACATTAATCGTCAATTGTTAACAGGTTGAAAAAGCCGTTAATTCGTTAACGGGTTTTTGAAAGTTCTCCTTTTAGATTTTTCATTACATTAATGTATTAAGTTAAATTAATGTATTAATATTATGTCAATGTTTTCGCTCGCAACTTCGAAAGCAACTTTATCTGTTTTGAAATATTAAGTTTTTTTGATGAAATGACCTTTCCTTCCTCAGATTAGTAAACAGAAGGCAGATAGATAGCGCGGAACACCGCGAGTGAGGTCAACAAAGCAAATACAAAACCAAAAGCCAATACAATCTCGAGTCAGTACGGCACGAAGCGTCGCGCCGTAAACATGTCGCAGAAAATATTCATATTTTCGAGAATGATGGCGTCTTTTGTTTTTAAACATTGCAAAAACTGTTCCCTAAATCAAAAGAGAGAAGATGGAGTACCTTTTTATAGATTAATATGGTTATTTTTGCCTTTTTGGATGTTATTTTATTTGGAACACAAAACCTCAACAGAAATCTGTCGGTGTTGCTATTTTATTGTGAAAAAATTTACCCCTAAGTTGGGAAATATGTATTGGACATAGGATTATCGATCTACAAGAATATTTATTTCGAGTGTTTTTTTCTTTTTGGTTGGTATGTTTGTATCATGTGTGTGTACTTATCTTGTATATGTCAAAAGTCTTCGTTAATAAAAGTAGTGAATGTTTTGTCTCTAACTAAAATTATGTACACCAGTCGATTCGCCAACATAAAGTAAATATAGTAAAAAACAGTGAACAGAAAAAGATGACAACTAATATTTTATATTCTGTCCTTTTCTTTAAGAATGGAAAGAGACAGATGCATTTAACTTAAATTTAGTAGTTTGTGAATAAGAGAATAAATTAGCGCGTTCAAGTTTCAAACAAACAAACTTTTTAGCTTTATAAAATTGTTATACACCTAAGCGCTTTATTATTTATATCCCTAAGTTGTTCCATAATTTTAAACACAATGAATCAATTATTATTTTGTACTATCTGCCCGCTTCCAGCTTAGCCAGGGTGCATTTTTTTTAAATCAATGTTGTCATACCAACATTGTCCTGACAATTACAAACACAACAAAGTAGATTCACCTAATTAGGCGTAGCAGTTCTTATGCTACGCGCGTACCTACATACTTTTAGTAAATTCATAAATTGATTTTAATTAATATAAACAGATAAGAATGAAATATTACGGGCAATTTTTGATCATCCTGGCAACCGGAACGCACACAGAGACGACGTGTTCTTACAGCGCAGTCACGTGGCCATCACGCACACATGGCTCGACGTTCGCCGCACTCGTAATGTTCCGCGCTGTCTATCTGCCTACTGTTTTATAATCTGAGTTTCCTTCGTACTTTTTTCAGGCTTAGGACTGACTGGATCTAAAATCTATAATAGATAAATATCCAGGCGTACTTAAAAGTTCATTTCATTTTATGTACACTGGTAATCAATTTAGCTGTTTTTTTTTGGTTTTTTATAATATGAATCTTATAACAGGTTTTGTCATTGAAGAAAAACAGAATATTATTTCATTGCGAGTTGCGAAAACGTTGACAAAATTTATTAGGTTGAATTTTTTAACCCTTTCACGCACAAAACAAGTACGCTAATGTTTTTACGAGTATTATTGGATTATTTAGTGTGCGAAGGGGTATTTTAAACATATGTAGTAAAAAATAAGAAGAAATCCCATTGGATTTTGAGAAATTACTTGGGACAAATGTGTCCCAATATGCGATAAGGGACGATATTCATGGGATTGTAAGGTCTTTATTTTTATTATAAAAACATAACTAAATTCTTCAAAATAATATGAATTTATTAATACATTTTAAACATGGAAGTCTGCAAAACAATTTCGTGTTGCTTTGTAACATAAATTTACTTCGCATATGTCATAAATATTATTGGTACGATTTTCAACTCCTGTTCTTGCACATTGCGCGCATCGTTTACGTGAAGGTCCCTTTATTATAACATGTGAAGGCGTAGACTGCTTATGACCTAAGTAGTTTTGAGTCCTCTTCTTTGTCATTGACATAGATGGCAGGGCGTGTTTTCTAATGGAAAAGTTGCCAATCATGGCTCTGGACACAACCTTTCCATCCAAGTATTCGAGCGACGATAGCAAACTACCTTCAATGTGTTGTTGCGCATGCATTTTTTCGTACATACATACACATACGTTCATCCACGGATTGGATTATTCATTGCTGATTGGAAACTTAAATTGAAATGATTCATTACTAATCTTATTTTGTGTGCCCTATCGAAGCCTGGCGATGTCAGAGAAGGTTGTGATGCATATTGTCACAGAAATGCAGGTTTCTTCTTATTTCTTCAAATCTCGATAAAGGCATAATTTTAGCTATGTAAGGCACGCCCATGTCAGGTTCAGTTGACCAGTAGCTTCTTAGAGAAGGTAATACATGGTAACCCATAACATAGTTCATACCGATAAAAGCTCTAATTTCTTGGAGGTCTGTAGTGAATACTGAACCATTTTGATGAGCGTAACGTAAGGACTCCGGTATTATTATTTCTTCAATCAATGAATTTATGTTTGTGATTGCCTCAAATATATCTATTTGTTTTAGTGAGTCTAATTGCTGAGAGATATTTATCTCATCAAATTCATAATCAGTGTCTGAAAAATCATAAGGGCGATGAGTATTCTTTTTCCACTGGAACTCAGGAATCGGTTCGCACAATAGTGAATCAAGAGAGGTGGTCGATGATGAGTCTGATCTTAAGTCTGGTTCTTAAGAAAACTCTGGTAGGGCTGGTGGTTCGATTATGACGTCGGAAACTCTAGCTCACATGTCTTCTTGTAAAAATGACTGGTCTTCGTCGTCCAAAATGAGTGCATCTTCAGTGTCACTATTATCAGCCATGAGGAATTCCTCCACTTCGGTTTCAGTCAAATAAAATACCTATTCTATTTCCTTTACGGGCCTAAAACAATGAAGATTAGTGTATATATTGTAAGTAAAACCATAAAATATTTTATGTGGGTTTTTTATAATTATTGACCTTTCGCGCATATTGGGACACCCATGTCCCATACGGAAAATATAACATTTTAGGTACTTCAAAGTTACTTATTGCAATATGTAACAATATAATAATTATTATTACTTACCATTCTCATAAAATTTAATAAAAAATAGTTCAGAAAGCTGTAAAAATGTAATATAATTCACTAGAGAAAAACATTTTAGAAGCGCGCCAAATGACACAAAAGTAATTAAGAATATTTGTATTTATTTTCGCGCGCCGAGGTTCCAACATCAGAAAAAAATCAAAATTGGTTCGGAAATTATCGGTACGTGTTACATATAAGTCTAAAAAATGCATTGTTTTTGTATAAATACCAAAATAGTATTGGGGACACCGGTGTCCCATATACGTCAAAGGGTTAACAGGTTTTGTCATTGAAGAAAAACAGTTAATTCGTTGACGTACTAAAAGCCGTTAATAAAAACAGTTTATTGATTTAACGCCCACCTCTAAACCCCAAAACCAATTGTCAAATAAAAGTAGCAAGCAGCTGTGCCTATACGTGTTTTTATTTATTAAATATCTCAATAATGTGCGTTTAAAAGACGAAAACTTAAATGTGAAACGCGATATCATTATGTCGAGCCGTCGTTCGATACTCGGATCGGCGCTTGACGCTCTCCCTCCGCCCACAGACCCGTTACGCGATTTATTTGAGGCATGCAAAACAGGTGATGCCGTGAGAGTAAAAAAGTTAATTACACCCCAATCTGTTAATGCCAGGGACACGGCTGGACGTAAATCGACTCCTCTACACTTCGCTGCAGGTAATGAAACACAAACAACAGTACCAAACTCATAATTTCCGTAGTAAAACACGATTTTTGGAAACTACAGTGAAAGGACTGATCACAATAGGAAGTATCAAGTTTTTCAAATTGCATAATTAGTTACGCTTGTTGCTTGGCGTTTCGTGTTTTATGTCTTTTGTTGTGTTAAACTCGTGTTTTTCTGACGTAATGTTGTTATGATGTCGAAAGTAGTGAGAAAACCAAAAACTCTGATTGTTCATAATTTTTCGTCATGCTCTGTTAGTTTTGACTTGTTTACTATCACGATATGTCCGCTCTGGGGTAAGCAGAGATGTGGTAACGTTTCAGTGTGTTTCTGAGCTTTGTTTTCGTTAGCCTGTGGTTTTTTTGGTGTCAATTTGTATTAATGTGTTATGTTTTTAAATCGGTTTTGTGTTCTTACGTAAAAGGTATTTGTAATAACATAATTATTACCAAATAAATTATTATTTTATTCTTTATAAATATTCAATTTGATAAATGATCAATATAAACCTTGAATTGAACATATGCCAGCCAGGGTTGACTGGTAGAAAATGCCCAAGGCATTAAGTCGGCCTATGTACTGTTGGTGCATGAAGTTTAAATAAATATAACAAACTTTTAAATAATAACCTGGCAACTGTGTATTGTATAAGAAGGGGCCCAACAGGGGCACGCCTGCCGGGGTTGCGGCGTGTTTATAAATAATAGTTATCGTGACCCTGGAACATAAAGGGCAAACGAAGGAACATGAGTGGGTTTTAGTCAGTAAAAGTCTGACACACCCTCCCGCCGCACCCAGGACGGGAGCAGTGATTTGATGATTTCCCACTCACCAAAAAAAAAAATGACTGATAATCCCATGAGTCATAGATTTGTGAGGACCATTTATCCTTTGAACAAACTCAATTTGAGACACGTCAATAATAAATAAATATCTTGGGACAACTCACACACGGCCAACTGATCCCATGCTAAGCAGAGCTTGTGTTATGGTAACCAGACAACTGATATACATACTTAAATAATTTATAAATACATTCATATTATAGATAAATTACACCCAGACACAGAACAAACAATCATGCTCATTAGACAAAGTTTGCCCTGGGTGGGAATCGAACCCACGACATCCGGCTTAACAGTCAGGTCAACAATAGAAAAACAATAGGAACCCGACAGCCGGCTGTCAGTTAGTCATTGAAAGGTTAAATCCTGGGAGTTATCATCCATACTTTCATAATCCATACTAATATTATAAATGGTAAAGTGTGTCTGTCTGTCTGTTTGTCTTTCTTTCACGGCAAAACGGAGCGACGGATTGACGTGATTTTTTAAGTGGAGATAGTTGAAGGAATGGAGAGTAACATAGGCTACTTTTTGTCTCTTTCTAACGCGAGCGAAGCCGCGGGCAGAAGCTAGTAATATTATAAATGGGAAAGAGTATGTGTTAATGTGTCTGTTTGTCTGTCATTCATGGCAAGACGGAGTGTCGAATTTATGAGATTTATTAAGTATAGATAGATAGAGTGACAAAGGTTACTTTTTGTCTTATTCTAATGCAAGTGAAGCCACAGTCAACAACTAGTGTTTATATAATGTTGTTTAGTGGATGTATTATTTCATTTATATTATGTGACTTATGTACGGTCAGCAAAAAAGATAAGTATGCAGGGCCGTTATCTACAATTGACGTTTTCTTGAATACCAATGAATGTATTGAAATGAAATTTACCCTAATTAAAGAACTAATCATTTTCTATTACAGTTTAAATTTTTGTTAGAAAATATCCGTGGGTTTTTGAGAAAACTTAAACTGTATCTGACGACCCTGTATACTTATCTCCTTTGCGTACTGTACTATCTACTACTATGTATCTATCATTCCTAATATCTCTGAATAAGATAATATATCTGATGACCACATCAAACCTCCTTGAGATTTAAATATATAATCTGTTACATAAAAAAGTTAAAAGTTTCATAAAGTAACCATTCATATTCATATCTTTGCAAAATACATCACAACAGAGCAGTTTTTATGCAATACTTTGACTAAATACAAGATTTATTAAGTCAAATATAGTCTTTATTTTAATATTCATAAGCTTCATAATGTTATATCATGCTTGTATTTCTTGAACCTGTATCTACTTATTTGATCTGATTATACTCTACCAGCTTTTGCCCGCGGCTTCGCTCGCGTTAGAAAGAGACAAAAAGTAGCCTATGTTACTCTCCATCCCTTCAACTATCTCTACTTAAAAAATCACGTCAATTCGTCGCTCTGTTTTGCCGTGAAAGAAAGACAAACATACAGACAGACAGACACACTTTCCCATTTATAATATTAGTATGGATAGTTTGACCCACATATTATACCTAACTATATAATGTGTCATTATAGTAATTTTATACAATGATATTACCAACAAAAAGATGATAAGATTTAAACTACAAAAAGTTTTTAAGAAAAAGTACTATCAACAAAATTAAATCATGACCCACTTCGACGACAAATCGTTTGAAGCTGTCAAAATAATAAGACTAGACGTGTGACATTTTTAATAACAGCGTTTTACCATCCAATAAAACGCTTATTAAAAACTTGCCTAATTCGAAGCCTACATATGTGAGAATAGCGTTTGACGTTTAATCCTGTGGCAACACTATCAATATATCTGTCCTTTTTCCTCTTACGTACTACGACTATTGCTGTCTCTTTCACACCTGGTAGGGGAAGTGTCAAGCGGCAAGCATAAAAGACTTGACACGACCGCCGCGCGTCACATTGTGTTTCACATACACCAGGCAGAAATAAAAATTGTAGGCTTCGAATTAGGCAAGTTTTTAATAAGCGTTTTATTGGATGGTAAAACGCTGTTATTAAAAAGCTGTGCCGTTATTCGAAGCCTACATATGTGAGACGTGTTTGTTATCGCCTGGTGTGAAAGCAGACGAAGCAGATATAAATATGTCATCGTTATGTATGATTATGTATGTATGTAATGGGTATGTTATTTTATTATAGTGAACAACTGTATTGGAATGTTCAATGTATTTAAAAAAGGATAGGTAAGTATCAGACAAACAAAGGAAATTTGGTAAACATAATCAACATTTATTATGAAAAAGTTATAAAAATAAACTTGTAAAATCATCAATTTGAAGTATTATTAAAAAATAATAATTATAAAGTCCTGACAAACAAACAAAAAAAAAAAAAATATATAGATAATATTTTCACTTTTAAACAAAATTAAACAGGAGAAAATAATCTAGTTATAGAAGTTCTTTGTTCTTCCGGTAACACAGCTCTTTTATAAAATTTTATGAATACATTCTGCGAGCGCCAATTACCTCTCTTAAGAATCTCGTCAATCGGGAAATTTTGTATCCAATTCTTTGATGATACTGCTGGCCTGAAGCTTCCAGGGGTCGCCTTTATGCCTGCCTCCTTTAATAATATTTTCAGCCAATTTGCAATGTTGGTTCTGGATGCAGCTTTTGGAGAGCCACATACTGTCAAAAATAGACTGTCTGATTTACACTCATCTCGTCTAGTTTTTGATAGGCGAATCAGAGACTTTACCCAAAACACAGGATCTAGGGAAAGTGAATCTGGATTTGTATATAATCTCCACCCAGACTGTCGGTAGTCTTCATTATCTGTCTTTGATCCATATGTAGGCCAAAAAGTGATACAATTTTCTGAAACAACAAAATTGTCAGGGTGAATAGAAAGTAGGGTCAGGTCATGTACCCGCCTCCCTGAGCAGAGTAATAGTATACAGGCGGTACGCTTAGAACACTCAAATAGGTTAAAGTTGAGTTGAAAATTGTTCGAAAGCCAAGATGATAAAACATCAACATCCCAAATAGGAGGCTTGTCCCCTTTTGGTGTTTTATTAGAAATAGACTTTAAAATATGCTGAACAAGGGGATGAGAACTTAACCTTTCTGTAAGATTTGGATTACACAGAGTTGAAACTACTGATTTATGTAGTAAAATAGTATTTTTAGAGAACTTTTCTATCAAATATAGATCGGATAAGTACCTGGCCAAATCTGATCCAGAAGGAGCTGTTGAACATACTTTGTTCTTTAGCGCCCAGCTTGACCATCGACGCCACACTGATTGATATGACTTCAGAGATGAATTTCGCCAACTGGATTTCAAAAGTTGTATTTGGTCCTGAGACCATCCTTTCACGGCCTCAGTCCACCCCCACATTTCCATGCTTCCAGCGTCATTTCCTGGACTTTGGGAGGTGGAAGGCTCGTTGACGTATCTACTAGAACTTCCATCAGATTGCAAATGGTGAATGGGGGTACTATTGACCTGCTGCGGAGGTCTGGACGCCAAAATGCCTTCTCCCACCTGGGAGCTATCACTACATAGATTCCTCGAGCACTGTTGAGGTGTGTCAAAACTCGGGGTAGAAGGAATGGTGGCGGGAATACCCACGCCAGAGAATAATTCCAGGTTCGGCTCAGGGCATCGTAGAATTCTGCTTGACTGTCGGTTACATCCAAGCTTACATAGCGTGGTACTACATGAGCCGTTTGGGACGCAAACAGATCTATCTCCGGAAGGCCCCACTTCGAGAAGATCTTTTGTGTAATTTGGGGTAGCAGGTGCCATTCCGGTAGTTTGTTTTGGCGGGACAATCGATCCGCTTCCACATTGTAACGACCCGGGAGGTGGTGGAGCGTAAGATTTATTTTGAACAGATCCAAAATTTGGTAAACCTGTTTCGTTAGACATAACAGGGACATCGACTGGGTTCCACCCTCGTTTTTCAGATATGAGAGAGTGGTCCGATTGTCGGACTGTATCGATACAGTGGAATTCTGCATTTGGGGGGCTAGAGCTTGAAACACCTTTAATATTACCAACATTTCTTTTTGGTTGGAGTGAAGTTGGAGTTCGGGAATTGACCACATACCCGACATTATCATATTGTCGATTTGAGCTCCCCAACCCAGCCCTGATGCATCTGTTGCTATATAATGCGACACTGGGTTCGGATGAATAACTGACTGGCTGTTTAGATTTTGCAACCACCAATTCAGTTCCATTACTCCCAACTCGGGAACAGGAAATTGTGTATGAGGACGCATGTCTCTCAGCGCTTGGCAAAAAGTCAGCAGGGCCCTGTGGTGTAATCGCCCCATTGGAATGCAAAAGCTTGCGAAATTCAAAAGACCTATTAGGGATTGCATGATCTTTAGACTGGCAGTTTTCGTCTGCAGAACGTTTTGAATTTTGCGAGTCAAAGTCAGGCATTTGTCGCTTGGCAACCATTTTACGTTGTGGAATGGGTCCCACATAATACCCAGGAACTGAAGCCGACGTTGAGGGATCAGAACTGACTTCGAAAAGTTTACTGTCCAGCCTAGGTAAGTTAGTAGCCCAACTGTTAACGAGACATGTTTCTGAAGCATGATTTTGTCTTGGTGGGCTATTAAAAAGTCGTCCAGGTAGACTAGCAAGCGTACACCCTGGCTTCTCAGGGTCTGCGCGACCCAATTTGTCAACATGGCAAATGTTCTCGGAGCAGTGGCTAGCCCGAAGGGCAGACAAGTCATTTGCATCAGAACCCCCTGATAAATAAGGCGCAGGAAACATCTGTGTGAAGGGGAAATTGGAACGTGAAAGTACGCGTTGGATAAATCTATTTTCGCCATCCAGTCCTGAGGCTGAAGGAAGGTGGGAATTTTTTGAATGTTCACAAGTCGAAATTTGCTTACGTGTACAAATTTGTTCAGACAGCGCAAATTGAAAATTGGGCGCTGAGTACCGTCTTGCTTGGGCACTAGGAACATTTGGGATACGAAGCTTGGTGTTAGAGGTGCTTGTTCTAAAACATTTGTTTGTACAAGCTGGACAACATTGAAGTCATTTCTTGAGAAGTTGGCGTTTGGAGCGGATGGTCGTAAAATGGGGAATGCAGTGGTGGTTTTACTTTGAACGGAATTCGATATCCGCTGATTATATCGATAATCGTCTTGTTCGCTCCTAACTCTCCCCACCTGTTTGGGTAATTTACAAGTTGTCCCGCTTGGAAAATAGAGTCAGAATTTCCGCCCACCACGGCCGGTGCCACGGGGTCGGTCAGCAAATTGTTTACCGGGTCTGCCTTGCGAAGGCCGAACGTTTCTGGAGCGAAATAATCCGCTTTGAGTTGGACCACGCGGCAAAAGTGTTGCTGGAGACATTAAAGTATTATTGTAAGATGGAAATAGACCTTGAGGCGGCGGAAAATCTGGATTCATATGAATGCCTTGCGAAGGCATCGTAGCAACGTTGCCACCGTGCGCCGGTGGAAAAGAGAACTGATTTTGGCCTTGCGCAGGCACAAAATTCCGTTTCAAACTCGCATTATTAAAGTTTGTCGATTTTTTAGGTCTAGTTTCTTTAGAAGGCCAAAAGATTTTTGTACTACCCCCATTCTTTTCTATTGTAGCCGACAAGTCACTACTCATGAACAAATGGCTAGAAGACGGAGGAATTTTGCGCAAAGATGATTTAATGAATTTATCTTTAACATGCTTTAATAAAGTGTCCCTTCGCTGCTGTACTAAATCTGCGCGATGACCACATGCCATCTGAAGGAGGTCGTTCGAGACCTTTTTATATTCGCTTTGTGCAAAAAGATCACATAATTTTGTTTGGACCGCTTTCGTATCGGTCACTTCTACAGAACCGAGCCAAGAAACAAAGGTTCTAATAACTTGCTCTAAAGCTTCGTTTTGTTTAAGCAAGGCAAAAGAAATAGCAGCAAATCCGCGCTCTGTGTAAAGAAGGTTGAGGGACGATTCGTACGGTTTAAACTCTTCGTTTGATTCTAGTTCAACAAAACCGGGGGAGGCACAATAATTTTTCTGCACATCTGCGTATCTAACATCTGACCAATTATCCGATTCAAAATGTTGCAACTCTTTTAGTTTATCGAGGTAATTTTGTGAGGTTTTAGGAACCGCGGGTTCCTTAACGACTGTATTAACAAGTAATGAAAATTGTGTGTCCTTAGCTACAACGTCCATTGACTGAGACTCAGATTTTGACTCAATAGGAATCAACGCGGGTTCATTTATTTGTTGCGGGTTCGCCGCGTGCTCAATTGTTGGTTGCGGGTTCACCTCGTGTTCAATTATTTGTTGCGGGTTCTCCGCATAATAAATTGTCTGTTGCGGGTTCGCCGCATTTGAAAATGCCCCCTCATTTTCCTCCTCGAACAACTCGCCACTGATATTCGCGTCAAGAACATCATCGTCGTTTTGGTATTCGACGGAATTTGAATCTAAATTTCTGACCGTTTCGAATTGAGAGGGTAGCATTAATTGCGATAAAAAAGATTGAATAGAATTTACTTGCATCACTAAATTATTTAGCAAATTTTGATCACAAAATCGTTTAGAGTCACTATTATTTTGATCGGAATCAGCGGGTGCTTTACGCTTATTATTGTTTTCCATCATGCACTATGAAATCACTTTCTTGAACAATAATTTTAGGACAGATATAGAACACAAAGAAAATTTATCGAACGGAAAAACCGTTAAAAATTTGAATCACTCACCGATTTTCGGACCGTGTTGCACAGGTTGAAAATCAAACGCCAATGTGGCGCGCGGCGGTCGTGTCAAGTCTTTTATGCTTGCCGCTTGACACTTCCCCTACCAGGTGTGAAAGAGACAGCAATAGTCGTAGTACGTAAGAGGAAAAAGGACAGATATATTGATAGTGTTGCCACAGGATTAAACGTCAAACGCTATTCTCACATATGTAGGCTTCGAATAACGGCACAGCTTTTTAATACAAGTTTTCGCGATTGTCGACCTAACTGTATTTGAATGTCTGTAGGAAAATAAGTTTATGGTGGGTCATGATTCCATTTTGTTGATTGTACAACTGACTCAAAAAACTTAAATACAAAAATAACCATAGTACAAGATCTGCTTAGTTTGGGGCCTGATGGCTGTGTGTGAGTTGTCCCAGATATTTATTTAAACGTCGTTCAGGATGGTTTGATTGTTCTTTTCTACTGGAACTGCTTGAAATATGTGACTATCCTAAATTTTTTGACTGAGTGAATCAAACAATTCAATGTAACTTAAAAATAAATATCCCTAGTAAACTATACTACCCATACTAATATTATAAATGCGAAAGTAACTCTGTCTGTCTGTCTCTCTGTCTGTCTGTCTGTCTCTGTCTGTCTCTCTGTCTGTCTGTCTGTCTATCTGTCTGTCTGTCTGTTACGCTTTCCCGCTTAAACTACTGAACCGATTTCAATGAAATTTGGTACAGATATAGTCTGGGACCCGAGAAAGGACATAGGATAGTTTTCATCCCGGAAATCCCGCGGGAACGGGAACTATTCCACGCGGACGAAGTCGCGGGCAGCAGCTAGTAGTATTATAAATGCGAAAGTAACTCTGTCTGTCTGTCTGTTACGTTTTCACGTCTAAACCACTGAACTGATTTTAATGAAATTTGGTACAGAGATAGAGTTGACCTTGAGAAAGAACATAGGATAGTTTTTATCCCGAACTTTTGAACAGTTCTCTTGAAAACGCGATATAACCGACATCCACGCGGGCGAAGCTGCGGGCAAAAGCTAGTATATCTATATTATAAGCCATTAACTTTTTTTTACTTTCAGTTTTTTACGTATCTTTCCTAAATACAGCTCGAAGGTTTTCCCAATAACGAAGCATTTGGTTTATCTGTAACTCAATCTAGACAATGTACAAAACCTTTTGTTTCAGCTAAACAATTTGTCCTTGTCCATGTTGTGATTTCTCTTTGCAATATTGTGTGAACATTATCTACTGCTGTATTTTAATAATACTAGCTTTTTACTGCGGTTTTTTTCACTCATTTTCATACATAATCAGCTGTTCCCCGCGGTTTCACCCGCGTTAAATATCAGATTTTTGGTTACTAAAAAAAGAAGATAAAAAGTTTTCTATGTCCGTCCCCTGGCCCTAAGCTACTTCTCCACCAAATTTCAGACAAATCGGTTCTGCCGTTCTTGAGTTATAAAATGTGTAACTAACAAGACTTTCTTTTATATATATAGATTTCATCCCCTTTTACAACTAAAGATTAAAATTACGAAATTCCTTCATCTTTTTCTTTCAATTTCGCTCGGAAAAGGACAGAAGATGAAATATTACTTAAATTCTGTAATATTTTTTATTATTAAACCTTCGAACTCACGTGATTCGAGACACAAGAGAAAGACAATAGCCGCGTGACAGCCGGCTGTCGCTTGGTCGTCTAAAGGTTACATTTAACCCGATTAAAAACATGCCCAATACGACGACTTGACTAATATGTATCGTCTGTCCTTTTCTAAATAAAATGAAAAGAGAATGCACAAGTTTAAGTGAACAAGAAAATCAGCACCTTTTTCGTTTTTTTTCCAGGATACGGTCGCAGGGAAGTCGTGGAAATCTTAATAGCGGCCGGGGCGGCATTACAAGCGCGCGACGACGGAGGCCTACAGCCCTTACACAATGCCTGCTCCTTCGGCCATGCCGACGTGGTGAGGGCGCTGCTCGGGGCGGGGGCGGCGCCCGCGGCGAGGGACAACTGGGGGTACACCCCGCTGCACGAGGCTGCTGCTAAGGGGAAGGTGGATGTGTGTATTGGTAAGTGAGACATAATAATATGTTCTGGTAATGCTGGGGCGGGGCGGTGCTGTAGCAACAACTGGGGGTACACCCCGCTGCACGAGGCAGCTGCCAAGGGGAAGGTGGATGTGTGTATTGGTGAGTGTCTGGTATGTTCTAGTACAACTCGGGGCCGGGCGGAGCTCACGGCAGCCACAACTGGGGTATAATAATTCAAAATGTATTCATATTTTTACTCCTCCAGTATTCTTTTTTGATTAATTTCGTTATAGGTTCCAAGACTTGACCCGTTTTTTGAAGGCCTCGTGTCGCTTCATTGCTCGGCACTTTTCTGATGAATTCCTCTATTCGTGCTGGCTTTGAGGAGTTAAATTGGTTAGTAGTAGGTGATGAGATTGGTGTACCAAGAAAAGCCGATGAGGGGCATAGCAATCGAAATTGCCGCTTAGCCCCAAAGCTTTGCCAAACAGGCTTAGTTAAACAACTGACAATAGTTTTCAACGCGACCTTGAGTTGTTTCAAATGTAGACCATATTTCATAACAATGAATTATTTTGTTCTCAGCGTTATTACAACACGGCGCCGACCCGAACATCAGAAACACGGAAGGGAAAACTCCGCTCGACCTAGCCGACTCCGCTACCAGGCCTGTTTTGACAGGTAGGAATATAATTTTGCTTTTAGTGTCGCAGATTCCATACAATTCAATTCTTACCAGTTCTTGTTCGAAGGTTTGAAATAAATGCCACTCTATTACCACTCATCACCTTGGCACTGTAGGGCCTAGGGGCTTCGCAAATGCTTTTCACAAATATTAAATATTAACCAACAACGAACGGGACCCGAGAATCTTTACAACTTCGACGATTCATATTGATTACGATACTTGAAATCGCACTGACTTGCATCGGCACGTACAATCGTTCTATTATCAAGAGGATTAAGTGTGGAAACCAAACCTCCCAAAGGGAGGTCCATGAAAAAGAAGATACTTGAAATCTTTCCGCCCCAACGGTTGTCAACTTAACGAGATATGTGCCCCGGGCACTACAAATTGAAATTATATATTTTTTAGCATAAAAAAACGACTTCCCGTGATTTTGGCATGATACCATCATCAGATCCTGGACCTGATGACAATGAGACCATTTGAGAAGTCTACCCTTTCAAACAAAAAAAGAATTGTCCAAATCGGTTGGTAAACGAAGGAGATATGCGCGAACAAACATAAAAAAAAAATACAAACATTCGAATTGAGAACTTCCTCCTTTTTTTAAAAGTCGGTTAAAAAGAATGAAGAACTAATTCAAAATTCAAAATTCAAAGCATTTATTTCACTTAGACCATTTACAGGTACTTATGAATTGTCAAAGAGTCTGTCGGTTAGTCAGAAAAGAAAAGTGACGCTAATTGCCTGTTCCAAAACGTAGATCTCTATGAAGAAGAACAGGCAAGAAACTCCACGGACACTCTTTTAAAAAAATCATGTTTTACAAAATCTTGGTTACATTTTCTTTTTGTTGCTTCTACATGTGAAAACAATGTGTATGTAACAAAAATAATAAACTAATACAAAATTAATAAATAAAAAGTAAAAAGTCATGGCAGTTAAGAGATGACCCATCTCAACTGACAGCGCCCGTTCACGAGCATGACGCGTGGCATCAGCACCATTTAGCTCAACCATTTTGAAGGGAACCGAATGATCCAACGCACTCGCCACCATCAGCGAGACTTTAAGCGAGCATGACAATGCTCCTAACCGCCATGTCTATTTGTGTCAGTAGAACTATCGTAATAAATCACTGCATCGTACTCACATTTACAAAAATTCAAATATGCATCTAAATTACACAAACCAAAGTTTTGTACTGTAAATGAATAATATACATGGGTGAAATTTATTTAGGTACCTATAAATATAATAACAATAACGATCATAAATAATCATGTCAAAAATTAAGGGAATAACAAACATTTTAATCTTCCAATGATTAAAATTTCTAATTTTGGAAATAATGCTTTTAAATTATATAAAACTAAAGTTTTAATCTTAAATACAAAAATAGATATAACAGTATTAGTTATTTATGTCAATTTAGGGACCATTTAGCATATTTCTCTTCCAAACATCCCTAACTTGTGAGACTAGGTGGCTGTGGAGCAGGACCAGCACCCAACCATGCATTTTTATCTATAATATAATCCTCTAATTTATAGTATGCTTGACTGCATAGTGTGCGCTTAATGCATGTTTTAAATTGTTTTTCATTTAATTGAAGAATATTGAGAGGTATTTTATTGTAGCATTTAACGCAATACCCCATAAAAGAAGTATGTACCTTGGACAATCTGAAACTTGGCTGGTCTAATTTGTTCCTGTTTCTTGTATTGAAATTATGCCTGTCACTTATTTTACTAAAGAGCTGAAGATTTTTACGGACATACATAATATTTTCATAAATGTATTGGCAGGGAACCGTCATGATGTTTATTTGTTTAAACAATTCCCTCAGTGATTCGCGTCTGCTGAGGTTATAGATAGCTCTGACAGCCCTCTTTTGCAGAATGAAGATAGAATCTATATCTGCAGCGCGTCCCCAAAGCAAAATACCGTAAGACATGATGCTATGAAAGTAACTAAAATACACCAGTCTCGCGGTATCTACGTCGGTTAATTGTCGGATTTTCCTGACTGCGAATGCAGCTGAACTTAACCGCCCTGCTAGAGATGTTATGTGAGGACCCCACTGCAGCTTAGAGTCAAGCGTGATCCCCAAGAAAACAGTTTTTTCGACGAATTCTAGCACATCCCTATTCAATACCACACTACATTCATTATTTCTAACATTTGGCAAAGTGAATCTTATACATTTGGTTTTCTTTTCATTTAATACTAAATTGTTTACTGTAAACCAATTATGAACCTTAATCATGGCGTTATTTACCTCGTCAAGGTGTTGTGCACGTCGGTTCACTTTAAAAATCAGTGAAGTATCATCAGCAAATAACACCATTTGAGGTTGGCTTTCCAGTATACTCGGTAAATCATTTATATATACTAAAAATAGGAACGGACCCAATATTGATCCCTGTGGTACACCCATTTTTACCTTTAGACCAGAAGAATTTACACCGTTTATTTAAACTTGCTGCAATCTATCATTTAAATATGATTTTATAAAATTTAGAGCTATCTTACTGAGACCGTAATGCTCAAGTTTCAAAAGCAATGTTTCGTGATCGACGCAATCAAATGCTTTGGAGAGGTCGCAGAAAATGCCAATGGCATCCTGCGACTCTTCCCATGCTTTAAATATATGTTTAATTAAAGTAATCCCGGCGTCAGTTGTGCAACGTCCTTTGGTAAAACCATACTGCTTATTGTGTAAAATCTTGTTACAGTTGAAATGATTGAGCATTTGATTTAGCATCACTTTTTCAAACACCTTGCTCAAAACCGGCAAAACAGAAACAGGTCTATAATTATTGGTATCCTTACTATCCCCGGATTTGAAAAGCGGTATAACCTTGCTATGTTTCATTAAATCCGGGAAGACCCCTTGGTCTATACATAAATTAAATATAAAAGCTAAATAGGGCGAAATTGTCTCAATAATTGATTTGCAAACATTAGTAGACATGCCCCATAGATCTTCAGTAGACTTTATTTTTAGCTGTTTAAAAGCCTTTACAACGACCACAGGATTAATACGTTTAAAATTAAATTCCATTGGGCAGGCCGAAACATTCGTTCTAAGTAAATCAGCAGCAAGTGTAGGCGATGAATCTAAACTTTCAGTGGTTTTAATTGGAATATTGGTGAAAAATGTTGAAAATTCCTGAGCCACTTCACTATTTGTCCTTATGAGACCACGGGAAGTTTCTAATATATAATCTTTATTATGTTTTTTATTTCTATTCGTCTCATGATTGATAATGTTCCAAACGGTCTTAATTTTGTTTTCTGACGTTTTGACCTTGTTACTAATAAACAAAGCTTTGGCTGTTTTGCAAGTATTTTTGAAAATTCTCGAGTACTTAGTAACATACTTTTTAAAAGTATCCGTGTTAATATAAGGCTTAAGGCCATACAGCTCGAACAGTCTTTCTCTGCTTTTTCTAATGCCAGGAGTTGCCCAATCACTAAATAGAAATTTGGGGCAAATAGTTTTATCTTGTTTCTTAAAAATATTATTAAATTCTGTTTGGACAATAGACAAAAAATTTTCATACAAAAAATTACCATCATTCATATTATAGTCCTGGGCGTTTAACTTGCTAACTAAAGTGTAATTAAATTTATTTAAATTACCAGGAGTAATCCGCCTTGTTGTTGTGTGTAATGTTACGATTTTGTTATTAATTAACCTTTCGACGACAAGCGACAGTCGGGCTGGTATTGTCTTTGGTTTAGGAACCAGCCAGCCAGAATAAGTGAGGGTTGGATCACACACCGGTCATTACTCTTAATTAATTGTTTAGCACAAATATTTCCGTGTCCACAGGGAATTTGGTGGTTACTGAGCATCCGTACTAATATTATAAATGCGAAAGTAACTCTGCCTGTCTCTCTGTTTCTTCTTTACGCCTAAACAACTGAACCGATTTGAATGAAATTTGGTACAGAAATAGTCTGGAACCCGAGAAAGGACATAGGATAGTTTTCATCCCGAAAATTCCCCGGGAACGGGAGCTATTAATCCACGCGGATGAAGTCGCGGGCAAAAGCTAGTATTCTATATAAAAGCCAATGGAAATCTTCTACCGAATAATTCTTCACCATTTCTTCAATCCCAGGTGAATACTGCGCAGCGGACGTCCTAGAAGCGGCTCGCTCCGGCGCCGACGACCGTCTAGCGTCTCTCCTGACGCCGCTGAACGTGAATGTCCACGCGAGTGACGGCAGACGGTCCACCCCCTTACACCTGGCCGCAGGGTACAACAGGGCGAGGGCGGTGCGCCTACTGCTGCAGAGAGGCGCCGATGTGCACGCTAAGGATAAGGGGTGAGTAGACCATGGTCTTTTGTGGAGTATACCTAGTAGTATAAGGTCTTTTTAGGAATATACCCAGATTTATTGAGGAGAAGAGTACGGTAAGGTCTTTTTTGGAGTAGACTATGGTTTTTTGTAGAGTAGACCATGGTCTTTTTGTAGGATAATGAGGTTTTTTGAGCAGTAGATTAGAGTGAGGTCTTTTTTGAAGTATACTATGGGCTTTTAGCAGTAGACCGGTCTTTTGTGGAGTAGACAGAGGTCTTCCAGTCACTAAGGTCTCTCCTAACGCCGCTGAACGTGAATGTCCACGCGAGTGACGGCAGACGGTCTACCCCCTTACACCTGGCCGCAGGGTACAACAGAGCGAGGGCGGTGCGCCTACTGCTGCAGAGAGGCGCCGATGTGCACGCTAAAGATAAGGGGTGAGTAGACCATGGTCTTTTGTGGAGTAGACCTAGTAGTCCAAGGTCTTTTTAGGAATATACACAGATTTATTGAGGAGAAGAGTACGGTAAGGTCTTTTTTGGAGCAGACTATGGTATTTTGGTGAATAGACCTAGTAGACCGAGGTCTTTTAAGGTACTGTATACCAAGGTTGTTTGAGGAGTAAATGGAATAGGGTCTTTTTTGAAGTAAACTATGGTCTATTGGGGAGTACACTGTGGTATTTTAGTCTTTTACTAGTATGCCAATGTTTTTGGTAAGATACCGAAGTCTTTTAGTAGTAGACCAAGGTGTTTTGTGGAGTAGACCGAGGTCTACGTGAACATCCACGCGAGTGACGGCAGACGGTCCACCCCCTTACACCTGGCCGCAGGGTACAACAGAGCGAGGGCGGTGCGCCTACTGCTGCAGAGAGGCGCCGATGTGCACGCTAAGGATAAGGGGTGAGTAGAACTGGTAGAACGAGGTCTTTTGGTAGGATGCTGAGGGTTTTTTGAGGAGTGGAGTAAAGAAAGGTCTTTTTTGGAGTAGACTGTGGTCCTTGGGCACTACTGGCCAAAGACCATGGTCTTTTAGTAGGATACTGAAATTTTTTGAGGAGTAGAGTAGGGTAAGGTCTGTTTTGCAGTAGGCTAGGTCTTTTAGAAGGATACCGATGTTTTTTGAAGAGTAGATTAGAGCGAGGTCTTTTTTTGGAGTTGATTAATGTCTTTTGGTGAGTACGCTGTGGTCTTTGGTCTTTAAATAGTAGACCAAGGTTTTTTGTGGAGTAGACGAAAGTTTATTCAGCTACTGAGGTCTTTTGAAGACTGTCTGGTGTCTCCTGTGGTCTGGCGAAATGTCAATCTGACAGGTGTCATTATTGTCGGTGTCATATTACTGCCACGCGAATTCAACCTTATGATCACTGTCATTTTGTTGTTTTATCTGTGGTATGGTTGTGGTTCACTCAACTGGCCTGGTCGACAAACTATACCAATCGCCAGATGAAGGGCTAAATGCGAAAGTAACTCTGTCTGTCTGTCTCTTCTTCACGCTTAAACCGCTGAACCGATTTGAATGAAATTTGGTATAGATATAGTCTGGGACCCGAGAAAGGACATAGAATAGTTTTCATTCCAGAAATCCCCCGGGAACGGGAACTATCTACGCAGACGAAGTCGCGGGCAAAAGCTAGTACAATATAAATGACTTATGGATCTTGTTGCAGAGGCCTAGTCCCTCTCCACAACGCATGTTCATACGGACACTACGAGGTGACTGAACTCCTGGTGCGGGCGGGCGCTGATGTCAATGCTACAGATTTGTGGGCCTTCACGCCGCTGCATGAAGCGGCTAGCAAGGCGAGGCTTGAGGTAAATACTGTTACAATCTATGTAAATACACACATCAAAAGTGTCTAGGGATATTTCAATTAAACCTAAATTACTAAAATTCTATTAACTTTTTGTTAAAACATGTACACATTAAAATAAACCTTGTTTAATAGACTATTTGATCTGATAATAAACTTTTAGATAAAGTTAAATTTAAAAAAAACTTAGAAGAAGAGGAAAAACTCAAACAAAATTTCAATCTTAACTTTATTTTTGAAACATCAAAACTTAAACAAAACAACATTTTTTTTTATAAAAATTCTTGAAAACTTAAAATTAATATTCCGTGGATCCACCTAAGACTCTCCTGACACATCTGCAGCGGTTCTGCATACTCAAAACAAGGGTGTCCTGTTGTGGAATACTGTCCCATAATTGCCGTTTCTGAAGCCATGAAGACCAGTCAGAGCGTTATATCCAGGCTTTGGTCATGTTATCGTGTCACGGAGGTAGTGGTGGAACGGCACCGAGGACCTCAACGCATTACAACACATGTACAGGACCGATTCATAGTAAATGCTGCACGAAGTCAACTAAATGCAGCGGCGATGCAATTGGTTCAAAGGCTACAGAGAGAGTATGGTTTGCTGGTAAGCGGTCAAACTTTGAGAAGGCGACTGCATGAAGTCAATCTACGTGCTCGTAGGCCATTTTGGGTATCAGCACTAAGGAGAGGTAATCGAGGAAGAAGATTACAATGGGCTATTGCACACGAAAACTGGAACCATTCTCAATGGTCACTTGTGCTTTTCACTGATGAATCTAGGTTTGGATTTCATCCTGATTCGTGAAGAGTACGCGTTTGGAGAAAACCTGGACGTTGGAATCGACTGCAGCACCCACAACAAGTTCATGCATATTAAGGTGGCACGATTATGGTTTGGGCAGGAATTCGTCTCGGCGGTAGAACGGACCTCGTTTGGATACAAGGCAATATGATTGCTCGAAAATACCGAGATGAGGTGCTAGAGCCTGTAATCTTGCCCCACAAACAGCAAATGGGACAAAATTTCCAGCTAATGCACGACAATGCCCGTCCACATACGGCGCGTATCGTTACAAGTTGGTTACAACAGCATGTTATCCAAGCTTTAGACCGGCCTGCACAATCCCCTGACTTAAATCCTATTGAGCATGCCTGGAATATGCTTCAGAGAAGAGCTCGTAGGAATTTCCCTGTTGATATTGTGCATCAAAACCAGCTTTTCTTGCATCTTAGCAGGATTTGGGACAGTACTCCACAAAAGGATATTGACACCCTTGTTTTGAGTATGCAGAACCGCTCCAGATGTGTCAGGAGAGTCTTAGGTGGATCCACGAATTATTAATTTTAAGTTTTCAACAACTTTTATAAAAAAAAAATTGTTTTGTTGTTTTGGTTTTGAAATTTCAAAAATAAAGTTAAATTGTAATTTTGTTGAGTTTTTCCTCTTCTTTTAAGTTTTTTTTTTAATTTAACTTTATCTAAAAGTTTATTATTAGATTAGATAGGCAATTAAACAAGGTTTATTTTAAAGTGTAGGTGTCTTAACAAAAAGTTAATAGAATTTTAGTTATTTAGGTTTAATTAAAATATCCCTAGACACTTTTGATGTGTGTAAATAAAATTTAAGTGTTTGTAGTACTAAAAGTGCAGCTGTTTTATGATTGCTTACACTATACATATACCAAAATTGCAGTTGGGTATTTTACATCATTAACCAATAAATGTCTGACATAATTTCTATAAAATCTTTTTTTTTTTTTTTATTACATATGGGCTTGCTCTTGGTCCCAGACTAGCCCGAGGGCATAGACGGGGCCTACGATGGAGCGAGCTCACCCAAAAGATGCCTATGCACTCGTCTCTTGAATACATCCGGGTTATATGCATTTGGGAACACAAACGACGTTTTCTTTCCTAATTTTAGCCCTAAAAATCTGGTATATTTTCAATTTACTGTAAAATTCGATTTTTAAATGCTTTGTAATCTTTGTAAGGCAATTGAATTGCTTACTTAATCGCGTTTTGACAGCTCATAAAAAGTACGTCAATTGATGATGGTGTAAAATACCGTATTTAAAAAATATGACTTAATTTCGTCTGTTTGTTTGTCTGTTACTTCCGGGTAATCTCCGAAAAGACTGGAATAATTTTATGGGGATTTTCACAGCAGATAGCTAATGTAATGAGAAGTAACTTAGGCTTGTGTTGCCTTGCCACCGACTTCCGAAATAGTTATTTTTGAGCTTTTAGTTTTTGAAGTCGGTTATCTTTTTTTTGGAAAAAGTTTTTTATTTTTTACTTTTTAGTTAGAGTCCCAACTAAATTTTAGAGTAACTTTAAAAAAAACGTACGTTTATCTATAAAAATTGAGGAGTTCCCTCGATTTCGGCATGATACCATCATCAGATCCTGGACCTGATGACAATGGGACCATTTGGGAAGTCTACCCTTTCAAACAAAAAAAGAATTGTTCAAATCGGTTGGCAAACGACGGAGATATGCGCGAACAAACATAAAAAAAAAACATACAAACATCCGAATTGAGAACCTCCTCCTTTTTTTAGAAGTCGGTTAAAAATCAGAAAATATCTTCAGCTTTATAATATCAATATTTGTAGATCAAGTCCATGTTTTCTTACAATGTTCTTCTATCCTTCACTGATGTCAGAATGCTTCTCTGATTAAGAAGACGCCTTGGTTGGGGCAATATATTTTCAGTATTTTTTTAATTCTTTTTCTAGGTATGTTCTCTCCTGCTGAGCGAAGGCGCGGATCCCACACTCCTGAACTGCCACGGGAAATCTGCACTCGATGTTGCTCCTACCAGGGAATTGCAGGAAAGATTAGCTTGTAAGTATAAATAGATGTTTTTGATTAAAAACTTAGAAAATCAACTAAAATTAAAAATTGGTTAACAAATATAATTTTTTTACCGAAATTGTCCAAGCCACTGACTTCATTTTGTTAGTTAAATTGATCTTCTTATACAAACTTATGTATTTTGTTCAGTCGAATATCGAGGACACTGTCTGCTAGAAGCGTGCAGACTAGCAGAGCCGGCCAGAGTCAAGAAACAGCTGACTGCAGTTTCGGGTCATCAACACCAGGTAATAATAACATCTTACTTACTTAATCTATTTTATCGATGATATTACAAATTAAATATAGGGCTGAATATACCTTTTATCTATTTATCATCATGTACTGTTCCCATATTTGCACAATTAATTAATTACTTACATACTTTAATTACTTAAAAAGGACACCATATTAAATTCTTTATTTAATATCAATGAATATTTTAGGAGATATTACAGTACAAAAATGATTGTACGGGCAGTAATCAGGCCGGATCAGAATCAGCACAGGCATATCCCGCTAGCAGTAACCGAAAACCTATTATTACGCGGGTGAAACCGCGGGGAACAGCTAGTCTTCAGCTTCATATTTGGTTCAATTAATTGAAAAAATATATGCCTGTTAGGCAAGTGTCAATGTGGTCATCGCAGAGCGTTGATAACGTACCTATGTATTCTTTCACAGAGTTCCCAAGCCTCAACAAGCGGAAGCACTCCCTCCCTCCCCGGAGAATGTACAGTAGAGGCTCTCGTGAACTTCCAACACGTCACCACCGGGGAGAGGCCTCTACACTGCGCCGCGTCCAGCGTCTACCCTAAGAGGAAGCAGGTGAGATATACAGAGTGACAGAGAAGTGTGTAGCAGTGGTTACCACGGGGGAGAGAGCTCTACACTGCGCCGCGTCCAGCGTCTACCCTAAGAGGAAGCAGGTGAGATATACAGAGTGTGACAGAGAAGTGTGTAGCAGTGGTTACCACGGGGGAGAGAGCTCTACACTGCGCCGCGTCCAGCGTCTACCCTAAGAGGAAGCAGGTGAGATATACAGAGTGTGACAGAGAAGTGTGTAGCAGTGGTTACCACGGGGGAGAGAGCTCTACACTGCGCCGCGTCCAGCGTCTACCCTAAGAGGAAGCAGGTGAGATATACAGAGTGTGACAGAGAAGTGTGTAGCAGTGGTTACCACGGGGGAGAGAGCTCTACACTGCGCCGCGTCCAGCGTCTACCCTAAGAGGCAGCAGGTGAGATATACAGAGTGTGACAGAGAAGTGTGTAGCAGTGGTTACCACGGGGGAGAGAGCTCTACACTGCGCCGCGTCCAGCGTCTACCCTAAGAGGAAGCAGGTGAGATATACAGAGTGTGACAGAGAAGTGTGTAGCAGTGGTTACCACGGGGGAGAGAGCTCTACACTGCGCCGCGTCCAGCGTCTACCCTAAGAGGAAGCAGGTGAGATATACAGAGTGTGACAGAGAAGTGTGTAGCAGTGGTTACCACGGGGGAGAGAGCTCTACACTGCGCCGCGTCCAGCGTCTACCCTAAGAGGAAGCAGGTGAGATATACAGAGTGTGACAGAGAAGTGTGTAGCAGTGGTTACCACGGGGGAGAGAGCTCTACACTGCGCCGCGTCCAGCGTCTACCCTAAGAGGAAGCAGGTGAGATATACAGAGTGTGACAGAGAAGTGTGTAGCAGTGGTTACCACGGGGGAGAGAGCTCTACACTGCGCCGCGTCCAGCGTCTACCCTAAGAGGAAGCAGGTGAGATATACAGAGTGTGACAGAGAAGTGTGTAGCAGTGGTTACCACGGGGGAGAGAGCTCTACACTGCGCCGCGTCCAGCGTCTACCCTAAGAGGAAGCAGGTGAGATATACAGAGTGACAGAGAAGTGTGTAGCAGTGGTTACCACGGGGGAGAGAGCTCTACACTGCGCCGCGTCCAGCGTCTACCCTAAGAGGAAGCAGGTGAGATATACAGAGTGACAGAGAAGTGTGTAGCAGTGGTTACCACGGGGGAGAGAGCTCTACACTGCGCCGCGTCCAGCGTCTACCCTAAGAGGAAGCAGGTGAGATATACAGAGTGACAGAGAAGTGTGTAGCAGTGGTTACCACGGGGGAGAGAGCTCTACACTGCGCCGCGTCCAGCGTCTACCCTAAGAGGAAGCAGGTGAGATATACAGAGTGACAGAGAAGTGTGTAGCAGTGGTTACCACGGGGGAGAGAGCTCTACACTGCGCCGCGTCCAGCGTCTACCCTAAGAGGAAGCAGGTGAGATATACAGAGTGACAGAGAAGTGTGTAGCAGTGGTTACCACGGGGGAGAGAGCTCTACACTGCGCCGCGTCCAGCGTCTACCCTAAGAGGAAGCAGGTGAGATATACAGAGTGACAGAGAAGTGTGTAGCAGTGGTTACCACGGGGGAGAGAGCTCTACACTGCGCCGCGTCCAGCGTCTACCCTAAGAGGAAGCAGGTGAGATATACAGAGTGACAGAGAAGTGTGTAGCAGTGGTTACCACGGGGGAGAGAGCTCTACACTGCGCCGCGTCCAGCGTCTACCCTAAGAGGAAGCAGGTGAGATATACAGAGTGACAGAGAAGTGTGTAGCAGTGGTTACCACGGGGGAGAGAGCTCTACACTGCGCCGCGTCCAGCGTCTACCCTAAGAGGAAGCAGGTGAGATATACAGAGTGACAGAGAAGTGTGTAGCAGTGGTTACCACGGGGGAGAGAGCTCTACACTGCGCCGCGTCCAGCGTCTACCCTAAGAGGAAGCAGGTGAGATATACAGAGTGACAGAGAAGTGTGTAGCAGTGGTTACCACGGGGGAGAGAGCTCTACACTGCGCCGCGTCCAGCGTCTACCCTAAGAGGAAGCAGGTGAGATATACAGAGTGACAGAGAAGTGTGTAGCAGTGGTTACCACGGGGGAGAGAGCTTATGATGATAGTAACATAGTCCTGAGAGGATGTCGGTGTTTTACTAATAACCCTGTATATAAGTCAAAAACTGTACTAACAACGATATCTACGAGCCAAATTCTAATCATCCTGTTCTCCAGGTCATGGAGATGCTGATCAGGAAGGGCGCCCGCGTCAACGAGAAGAACAAGGAAGGTCAGACTCCGCTGCACGTGGCCACTGAACATGCGCATTTAGATGCCATGGACCTGCTGTTGAGACATGGTAAGTTCATCTCCATCTTTTAACTTTTTAACGACCAACCGACAGCCTGCTGTCAGGTTGCTATTGTCTTTCTATTGTGTCTCAAATCATGTGCGTTCGAAGGATTAAAGCCCCTCATTGTAGTATTTTTTATTCGTTTTGTTATTTGAATTTGAATTGAGACCAATTCAAATTCAAATATCAAAACCGACCTTTTTTTTTTTTTTTTTTGGTGTGTGGGAAGTCATCCCATGACTGCTCCCGTCCTGGGTGCGGCGGGAGGGCGTGTCAGACTTAACTGACTAAAACCCACTCATGTTCCTTCGATTGCCCTTTATGTCCCGGGGTCACGGTAACTATTATAAACATTCCGCAACCCCGGCAGGCGTTGGCCCTGTTGGGCCCCAAACCGACCCTCAATTCTTATTCTAAAATAAAAATAGCATAAGTTCACTGGTCGTGATTTAAACCTTCAGTTATCAAGACCACAATAAGGCCCGTATTAATAGACGTCACTCAATTCTGAGACGCTCTCAAATCTATTGCTGTCCTTATTTTTCCCCTTTAGAATGACAAGGACAGCAAGAGATTTGAGAGCGTCTCAGAATTGAGTGACGTCTATTAATAGGGGCCTACATTGCCACCGACTTCCGAATTTTAAGTTCTTTTTTGTTTTTATTTTTGAAGACGGTTATTTAAAAAAATAGGTCTTTATAAAAGATACTGTTACGAACTTAAAAACCTTTGCATTGTAATACTCTTGGACGTAGACTGTCTCGAATACTAGATTGCAACTAAAAGGAGACGGGCGAATCTGGGCTTATTATGTTACACAATAGAAACTATCAATATTTTTTTCAAGGTGTATTTTTTTTTAATTAATTATTTATTCAAACAACAAGATGGGCCAATCAATTAAAAGACTCGGCGTCAGACAAATGTGACACCGTTGCAAGAGAAGCGCTGGACAGAAACCGGTGGAGGCAGATCATCCGCTCCAGGTGCAACCCTAGTGCTGACCACGATCCTCAGACATGAGGGACCGACCCGAGAGAGAGAGAGATTTATTCAAAATATTACTGACTTTCTGCACTTCGGGTTTTAACAATGTTGCAAAATGAAATATGTTACACGATCAGTCGAACTAAGATAACTTGCTGTAACGCAAGCCCAATAATGTATGGACCTTCGCCCGTCTCCTTTGAACCTTTCTTTTTATGGTAATAGGCCTTTTGCAAGGCTTTATGCAGTTACTGTGCATAAACACATCATTTATTATTATTATTTGATGTTATCATTTTGACCTATGCCGCCGGGGTTGCGGAATAATTCTAATAGTTATCGCGGCACATGAACATAAAGGGCAACCGAAGGAACAAGGGTGGGTTTTATTCAGTAAAGTCTGAGACTGCCTTCCGCCCCGCCCAGGGCGGGAGAAGTCATTTGATGATTGCCATCCATAAAAAAAACATTTAATTCACATACGGAACAACCTGATTTCTATACCAACAACTAAGTTATTAACAAAAAAACATTACATCTAGGTGCGAAAGTGAACGCGTGCGACGCTCGCGGCTCTAGCGCGCTGTCGGTAGCGGCGCGGCGCGACTCGGCCGCGGCGTGCCGCTTACTGCTCGCGTGCGGCGCCGATACCGCGCCCGACGCGCTGTACCCGCAGCCTGACGGTATGTATGTCGCGCTGTCGGTAGCGGCGCGGCGCGACTCGGCCGCGGCGTGCCGCTTACTGCTCGCGTGCGGCGCCGACACCGCGCCCGACGCGCTGTACCCGCAGCCTGACGGTATGTATGTCGCGCTGTCGGTAGCGGCGCGGCGCGACTCGGCCGCGGCGTGCCGCTTACTGCTCGCGTGCGGCGCCGACACCGCGCCCGACGCGCTGTACCCGCAGCCTGACGGTATGTATGTCGCGCTGTCGGTAGCGGCGCGGCGCGACTCGGCCGCGGCGTGCCGCTTACTGCTCGCGTGCGGCGCCGACACCGCGCCCGACGCGCTGTACCCGCAGCCTGACGGTATGTATGTCGCGCTGTCGGTAGCGGCGCGGCGCGACTCGGCCGCGGCGTGCCGCTTACTGCTCGCGTGCGGCGCCGACACCGCGCCCGACGCGCTGTACCCGCAGCCTGACGGTATGTATGTCGCGCTGTCGGTAGCGGCGCGGCGCGACTCGGCCGCGGCGTGCCGCTTACTGCTCGCGTGCGGCGCCGACACCGCGCCCGACGCGCTGTACCCGCAGCCTGACGGTATGTATGTCGCGCTGTCGGTAGCGGCGCGGCGCGACTCGGCCGCGGCGTGCCGCTTACTGCTCGCGTGCGGCGCCGACACCGCGCCCGACGCGCTGTACCCGCAGCCTGACGGTATGTATGTCGCGCTGTCGGTAGCGGCGCGGCGCGACTCGGCCGCGGCGTGCCGCTTACTGCTCGCGTGCGGCGCCGACACCGCGCCCGACGCGCTGTACCCGCAGCCTGACGGTATGTATGTCGCGCTGTCGGTAGCGGCGCGGCGCGACTCGGCCGCGGCGTGCCGCTTACTGCTCGCGTGCGGCGCCGACACCGCGCCCGACGCGCTGTACCCGCAGCCTGACGGTATGTATGTCGCGCTGTCGGTAGCGGCGCGGCGCGACTCGGTACTGCTCGCGTGCGGCGCCGATACCCGCAGCCTGACGGTATGTGTACGGAAATAAAATAAACACCACCATAGATTTGGGTATTTTAAACATCATTAACTACTTAATAAATGTAAGACAATTTCCGTGAGCCCTAAAAATTCGGCTCATTTTAATTAACTGGCAAATGGAGAGGAATTGGACAAACATTGCCAATTAATTGTCATAACTACCTACCGCCATATAAAGCCCTCTCTGTCAAAACGCAAGTCTTACATCAATTTATTAAATAACTGCTTAACTGCTAAATTGCTTTTGTGACATAGAACTAAGTTTTTGGGGAAATAAAGGACAGTCTTTTTGGTCCTAATTTTAAAATGCCGGACAAAAGAAAAAAAAATATATTCTGTTAGAACTTGTTCTTCTTATAGCACCAAAACTGTGGGACAATAGGGATGACGACAACATCAAAAAAATGACATTCTGTTTAGTCCGTCTTGTAGATCGGCCAAAAATAGGGGACACGTATTTTTTGCTTGATCTAAATAATAAAATCATATAAAGATAAATAGCAACAAAGTTCCGGAGTGCGGGCTTTTGACGTCACCGTGCTGCAAAAATTGTATCAGACCGTGACGTCACGCGCAACTTCAACGCACTGTATCGTCGTCATTTTTTGGCTACGAGAAAAAAGAAAAAATACGTATCAAAAATTTTTCAATAATATCACTGACGGACTAATTACTTTTCTTTCGTCGTCTCGCCTATTCTCCTTGGTTTTTCCTCTTAACATTTAATACCTGGGTGGGTTTATTACATGGTTTTATTTGAGTTCAAAGACGCACAAATTTTAAGTAAAATTGATTTTTAAATCAAGAGATTAGCTTTTATGGGGAGTATGATGTCCTATATTATTTTATCCCCTACCAGACGCATGTGCAAACGCCGCAGCCCTCCGTCTCCTAGAGGCGGCCCGTACAGGCGACGTGGAGAACGCGCGAGGCATACTGGACGCGCGGCCGAGGCTCGTCAACTGTAGGGACGTTGATGGGAGACATTCTACGCCGCTGCATTTTGCTGCTGGGTGAGTTTATTAGAACTTTACTTATCTAATATACAAGGTGTATTTTTGGTCTTGCACAACCCGCCAGGAGATGATTCTACCTGTGAAAACAAACAACTTTTATTAAGAAACCAACTCTGAAATCGCGAAAAAAATATCAGCTGTTGCTAACAAAAGTTCAATGCCCTCAGGACCGTAATGTGTGAAACAGCTCATATTCTTTTCAAGATTTCAGAGTTGGTTCCATAATAAAAGTTGTTTGTTTTCATGGGTAGAATCATCTCCTAGCGGGTTGTGCAAGACCAAAAATACACCTTGTATAGGGTGACTGGTAATTAGTGTACGATACTTTAACACGTGATTGTGCTCATGATAACCAACAACTTTTATTATAGGAGCAAAGCTGAAATCGCGAAAAAATATCAGCTGTTCAGTACATTAGGCATAAATAAATGTACCGAACAGCTGTCTTTTTTTTCGCGATTTTGGTCGAGTCAGTCAAGGTCACTAACCACTAGACCTCAGGCCCGATGATAATTATTTGCTAACTCAATTGACTTTTTATTTAATACCAAGAACTCTAAACATTTTTTTACAGTAATAAAAATAATAATAGTGTTTTGGGGGGAAGAAGACTTCCTTTAGAATGTTTTTTATTCAATATTTTATGATTTGTTTCAGGTACAATCGACTGCCTTTAGCTCAATTACTTTTACAAAGAGGAGCCGATGTCCACGCAAAAGACAAAGGGTGAGTATCTTTATAAGCTAATATAATAAGAATGACGACAACATTAAAAAAATAACATTCTGTTTAGTCCGTCTGATAGACCGGCCAAAAATACGGGACACGCATTTTTAGCTTGACCAAATTAATAAAAAAATACAAAGATAAAGAGCAACAAAGTTCCGGAGCGTGGGCTTTTGACGTCACTGTTTAGCAAAAATTTTAATTTTTATGAGCTGTCAAAACGAGACTCACATAGATTTTGTGTGGTCACCTTATGAAGTTATGACCGCATTAAATAAGCACCTCAATGAGGGTTTTTTGGTAGCACGTGGGCGTCAGGTCCAACTGCAACATGATTGGTGAATTTTGACATATCTGTCGATAAAACGGCATGACATTGACAGATACGTCAAAAATTCACCAATCACTGACGCCTATGTATTGCCATCTAGCGGATTTCTCAAACCCTCATTGCCTAGCTTTTTATTGATTACAAACCATCTAAAAATCCAATTTTACACTAAATTGAATATGAACCAGACTTTGAGGCTTAAATTGGGAGAGATTTTGCAGAAATTATGTCTTCATTTATTGGTACTCCATTATGTAGAATACCCCATTGATTAGACCTTCTAATCTTCCATATTGTCCTCAGCGGCCTAGTCCCTCTCCACAACGCGTGTTCCTATGGCCACTACGAGCTGACAGAACTGTTAGTATCGGCTGGTGCTGGAGTCAACGCCGCAGACCTGTGGAGGTTCACGCCTCTACACGAGGCGGCCGCCAAGGGCAAGGCGGACATCGTGCGGCTGTTGCTCAAGGTGACACGACACGACACTGTGACACTCGTGACACTATAGACAATCGGAATATTCGAGAAATTCAAGGCACATGTGACATTAGTCTCACTTTAGACACTCGTGACACTCTCGATCTTGACATTCCTGGCCTTGACCCTATTTTTTTTTTGGGAGTAGGAAATCATCAAATGACTGCTTTCGTCCTGGGTCGTCGGGAGGGCGTGTCAGACTTTTACTGACTCAAACCCGCTCATGTTCCTTCGGTTGCCCTTTATGTTCCAGGGTCACGGTAACTATTGTAAAGATTCCGCAACAACCCTTGACCCTGACATTCATTACTTTTCTCAGCTCTGACATTTGCCACATCCACATTATCATAAGAAATCATTGAATAAAATAAAGTCATACGTTTCCTTACAGCACGGCGCCGACCCAACCCGAAGAAATCGCGACGGTCTAACGCCCTTACAGCTAGTGAGGGCGGGAGATAGTGATACAGCTGATGCGCTAAGAGGGGATGCTGCGCTCTTAGATGCGGCTAAACGGGGAGACCTTGCTAGAGCTAGGTACATATTGCTTGTTAATGTGACTAGTAGTGACCGATACTTAAAAACACGACTGAAATCAAAAATCAAAGCATTTACTTCGCTTAGACCATTTACAGGCACTTATAAATTGTCAAAGAGCCGCTTGTTCCAAAAAGGTGATCTCTATGGAGAAGAACTGGCAAAAATCTCCATGGACAGTCCTCTTTACCAAATATTGAGTTTTTACAAAAAGTTGGTTACATTCATCGTGTTTGCTTCTATATGTGAATACTATGAAGCTAATAAGCATACTATATGACTATACTTAAGATAACTAATAAAAATTCTTAAAAAATGAACATGCTTGCTTGTTACAGAAAACTAATAACCCCACAAAATGTCAACTGCAGAGATTCTCATGGGCGGAACTCTACTCCTTTACATTTGGCTGGTAAGTCTAATAATGATAAACTGTTGATATTACAAAAAAAAAACAGAGTTTTGTTGCTGCTACGCATTAAAACGTATAATTATTTTAACGCAGCGATCGGTTTTACCAACAAAACTAAGTATAAAAGCTCTCTTCAATAATGGACTTACCTCAAGGATTCCACCAAATAACACAACTTCAGCAATGGATCGTATTTTAGTTTTAATAAAGTATAGTGGTCAATAAGTAGTTTATTTGAAATGCTTGAATAGTTAATATTATAAAAATTCACTGTGTTTGGCCATTCGTTAAAAAAAAAAAACATCCGATAATGTAAAAGTGAGTGGTCTATGTCGATGATATAATAGTATTACAGTCTAGGCAAAATTCATCCGTTTGTTTCTCCTTAAACTCAACAAAATGAAACTTAAAGTACACACATATAAATTTAAAAAGTCGCATAGATACTGCTTCTGACTAGATATAGATTCTTTTATGTATCAAAATCGGGCAAAGTATCAAACTTTTTGTTCCTCATTCGCTTCCAAATAAATAATGGTCTGACAGGCAGTCGCTTCACATAAAATACTGATATCCAGCAGAATCCGGTTAGGCCGGAAGCCGACCCCAATATTGTTGGGAAAAGGCTAGGGAGATGATGATAGACTAATTTATGAATTACTCTTGTTATTTGTTATTCTAAGATTTAATGTGTGTACTGTATTATAGTTTTAAAGGATGATTTTTGTACACGAGCGATGGTCAAACATGTTGATTCAAAATACTATTTTCCAGCTTTAATAATTACAATTCTGTATAATTACCTACACATGGTTTGCAAATTTTATCTTTATCTTTACTGGCAAATAAACTTTCTTACAGCCGGCTACAACAACCTAGAAGTAGCAGAAGCCCTCCTAGAAGCCGGCGCTGCAGTCTCTGCCCGAGACAAGGGAGGCCTAGTCCCTCTCCACAATGCGGCCTCCTACGGCCATGTGGAGTTAGCAGCCCTCCTCTTGAGGGCTGGTACTCCGCCTAACGCGGCCGACCGGTGGGGGTTCACGCCGCTGCATGAGGCTGCGCATAAGGCACGGACGCAGTTGTGTGCGTTGTTGGTTAGTGGATCTTCTTCTTCTTTTTCTTTGGGGGTCTCTAAGGGTGGGGATTCGGGTTTTGTGGGTGGTTTCTTGAGTATGTCATAATGCTCGATTTAGTACGAGTGTTAATTCGTGATTATAGAAGAAAATCATACGATTTGGGCGATGTAAGATGATGATATAATGATGTCGGTAAATGCCGGTATAATTTTTGTTTATTTTTTGTCAAAGATTTTAAATATTTGTTTGTGACGACATCTAGCGCGCATCATGTGTTTTGTGAACTACAACTGACATCCTACGTCGCGCAATCAGAGTTTGACGCGACAGTCGCTTTTGTATAAAATCCCGTCAACAACCTATATTCAGTAACTCACCAGACAGAACACCTATGTGCTCCTCCCTTTTCGATAGAGGACGAAGTGTTTTTCTAATATTTTTTAGGTTTCTGTTACAAAATTAACAAGCACGTAGCATCTAACATCAAATCATTCAAGAAGCCTCAACGCAAAATTAACCCAAGTTTAACCCAAATTAATAACGAAACGTCTTCCTACCTAGCTCGCCCACGGCGCAGACCCATACCTCAAAAACCAAGAAGGCCAAACAGCCCTCGACCTCGCGGGCGCAGAGGACGTGCGCTCCCTCCTCCAGGACGCGATGACGTCAGCGGCGGGCGAGCTGGCCGCGCCCGCGCCCCCGCCGCCCCCGCTGCCGCCCCCGCACCTGCCCGTGCTGATGCCCAGTGGTGATACTGTGCCGTTAGCACTGCCGGTGAGTGTGTGCTCTCCTACAGGACGCGATGACGTCAGCGGCGGGCGAGCTGGCCGCGCCCGCGCCCCCGCCGCCCCCGCTGCCGCCCCCGCACCTGCCCGTGCTGATGCCCAGTGGTGATACTGTGCCGTTAGCACTGCCGGTGAGTGTGTGCTCTCCTACAGGACGCGATGACGTCAGCGGCGGGCGAGCTGGCCGCGCCCGCGCCCCCGCCGCCCCCGCTGCCGCCCCCGCACCTGCCCGTGCTGATGCCCAGTGGTGATACTGTGCCGTTAGCACTGCCGGTGAGTGTGTGCTCTCCTACAGGACGCGATGACGTCAGCGGCGGGCGAGCTGGCCGCGCCCGCGCCCCCGCCGCCCCCGCTGCCGCCCCCGCACCTGCCCGTGCTGATGCCCAGTGGTGATACTGTGCCGTTAGCACTGCCGGTGAGTGTGTGCTCTCCTACAGGACGCGATGACGTCAGCGGCGGGCGAGCTGGCCGCGCCCGCGCCCCCGCCGCCCCCGCTGCCGCCCCCGCACCTGCCCGTGCTGATGCCCAGTGGTGATACTGTGCCGTTAGCACTGCCGGTGAGTGTGTGCTCTCCTACAGGACGCGATGACGTCAGCGGCGGGCGAGCTGGCCGCGCCCGCGCCCCCGCCGCCCCCGCTGCCGCCCCCGCACCTGCCCGTGCTGATGCCCAGTGGTGATACTGTGCCGTTAGCACTGCCGGTGAGTGTGTGCTCTCCTACAGGACGCGATGACGTCAGCGGCGGGCGAGCTGGCCGCGCCCGCGCCCCCGCCGCCCCCGCTGCCGCCCCCGCACCTGCCCGTGCTGATGCCCAGTGGTGATACTGTGCCGTTAGCACTGCCGGTGAGTGTGTGCTCTCCTACAGTACGCGATGACGTCAGCGGTCCATCACAGTCACTCTAGATGAGTTATCAGAATGGATTTTGATGGTCCATCACAGTGGCCCATGATGGTCTATCACATTGGTGTCTGCTTGACGTTCCATCAGAATAAGCCATGATGGTCCATCACAGTGGCTCATGATAGTCTATCACAGAGGCCCATGATGATCCGTCACAGTGGCCCATGATGGTCCGTCACAGTGGCCCATGATGGTCCATCACAGAGGCCCATAACGGTCCACCGCAGTCTCTTTTGATGGGTTGCATTTTGATAGCACAGCACAGCAGTTCTTATCACAGTGGCCCATGATGGTCCATAACAGTAAGTCTTGCTCGATTATCCGTCAGAATCCGTACTAATATTATAAATGCGAAAGTAACTTCTTCACGCCTAAACCACTGAACCGATTTAATTAAAATTTGGTACAGATATAGTCCAGGGCCCGAGAAAGGACAAGGATAGTTTTCATTCCGGAAATACCCTGGGAACGGGAACTATTTTCCACGCGGACGAAGTCGCGGGCAAAAGCTAGTAAACCGTAATGGTATATCACAATAGCCCGCTGTGGCCCGTAGAACTCAGTTTCATATTTATCTATATAATATAATTTATCTATAATATGTATGTATTTATAAATTATATAAGCATGTTTATCAGTTGTCTGGTTACCATAGTACAAGCTCTGCTTAGTTTGGAATTAGATGACCGTGTGTGAGTTGTCCCAGGATATTTATTTATTTATTTTATATTTATTATATTGTTAATAATTAATTTAAACTTCAATAAAATGTATGTTAGTCTTTAAGGTATATATGTTATGGGTCTTTGTTACCTGAAATAAATAAATAAATAATATCTTTCTTTAATTTCTCTCCAGGTGGTACCTTCAAACTACTGGGCAGAAGGATCTCGAGGAAGTCTGGAAGACGCGGCCGGTAGACCAGCGTCAGCTCTGTCCACCTCCGAGTCCTTGCAGACCTTCCTATCCAGGTCAGTTTCACATTCAACTGTTTTTACTTATGTTCGTAAAGTGAATGTTGATAATACGGATGAAGACTACGTTAAAAAAATAGGTAGCATTCTGTTCTAACACACGTCTGTAACTTATCGTTTACTACTGGTATCTTTCCACTTGCGCTGAAAATTGCGCTTGTCAAACCTATCCACAAGGGCGGAGCTAAAGACTCTATTAATAATTATAGGCCAATTTCAATCCTTCCTACTCTGTCCAAGATCTTGGAACGATTGATCAATAGACGCCTCATGAACTTCCTTGAGTCCAACAACCTTCTTTCACCAGTCCAATTTGGCTTTCGCGCAGGCAAGTCTACCGATGACGCTGTGCATGAACTCACTAACCAGATTGTTACTAACCTTGACAGTAAAAATAAGTGTCTTACGGTATTCCTGGACCTAGCAAAGGCCTTTGACACGGTTCCTATTCCAATACTCGTGCACAAGCTGGAAAAAATAGGTGTTAGAGGTACCCCTTTGCAATTGTTCCGGGACTACCTAAGTCATAGGAAACAACGAGTGCAAATTAACAACTGGGCTAGCGATGAACTTTCTGTTTACTACGGTGTGCCTCAGGGTAGTGTCCTTGGTCCGAGCCTCTTCCTGGTCTATATTAATGACTTGTGTCAACTCCAACCCTTACATGGCAAGCTTCTATCCTTTGCGGATGACACAGCACTGTTCTTTAGTGGTAAAACTTGGGAAGAGGTTTTTCAAAGCGCTCAACATGGTTTTGATCAGGTCTCCTTATGGCTTAAAAATAATGTGTTGACACTGAACATATCAAAAACCAAATATATTGCTTTTGCTCCTAGGAAAGATCTTCTTCCATCAACAACATATAATATTATTGCTCACACTTGTTCAGCCTCTTCACCTTGCCTCTGTCCACCCCTTCAGAGAGCGGAAGTCATTAGATATCTTGGAGTGTATATAGATCAGACACTTTCTTTCAAGCCACACATTGACATTCTCGTTAGTAGGATCCGCAAACTAATATATATCTTCAAGACTCTAAGGCATGTTGCGGATTTCAAAACTATCAAAATGGTTTACTTTGCTCTCTGCCAGTCAGTTGTCAACTACTGCATTACTTCCTGGGGTGGGGCAGCAAAAGGATATCTTCTGGAGGTGGAAAGGGCACAAAGATCTATTCTTAAGGTTGGGGCTGGACTGCCTTTTCGTTTTCCAACCTCTGAACTGTATAAGCGCTGGGATGTACTAACAGTCAGGCAGACCTTTGTACTATTCGTTTTAATCAAAAAACATACGCAATTGAAATACGACCCTAATCTTACGAAGAATAAACGTAAAAAAGGTAATGTCTGTCCTACTAACTTCTTTCACACCAGTCTTTCGCAAAGATTTTACTGTTTTCTAGGTGCATACCTCTATAATAAAGTGAATACAACACTTTCAATTTATCCGCTTCATAAATCCAACTGTAAGACAACATTATCAAAATGGCTTAAAACACTTGATTATGAAGCTACTGAAAAGCTGTTGATTCCAATTCGTTAACCCACATTTCTCCCCCAACATATCCACTACTTTTTAGTACCCACACTCATTCAACCTACACCTACCCACACTTCCTTACACTCACCCACATATACCCACTCACTTACACCTACTCACATACTCTTACACACATACATTCACTCACATACATAAAACTCATTAACATTCCATTATTTAATTAGTTAATTTTTTATTGTTTTGTTATATTTCCAAGTTTGGCATTGTAAACTCCATCACACATCCAGTCCATACTTAATCTAATAACATAAAGTCTTACTGTAAGAGTTGGGGGCCTGGTGACCCGTAACACAGGTTTTAAAACCTTCTTCGGGCTCCAGTCTCTCACAAATGTTATGTACCTATTAGTTTAAGCACTATTCTGTATTTACCCAACATTTGTGATGAGAAAAATAAATGAATTTATTATTAATTTATTATTATTAATGTTTAGTCCGTCTGTTAGATCGTCCAAAAATACTAGTCACATATTTTTCGTTTGATGAAATAAATAAAAAAAGTGTCGTGATGGCCCAGTGGATAAGGCGCCCGCCTCGTAAGAGGTTGTGGGTTCGAATCCGGGCAAGTACCAATGTGACTTTTTCAATTCATATGTACTTTCTAATGTTTATCTTGGACATCACTGACATACCGTGCCTCGGAAAGCACGTAAAGCCGTTGGTCCCGGTTGTCATTCGTAGAACTTTGACAGTCGTTACTGGTTAGCCAGAAACTGACCAGTCTAACCAAGAGGTATCGGGTCGCTCAGTTATTGGGTTGTGGAGGTCTGATAGGCAGTCGCTTCACGTAAAACACTGGTATCCAGCTGAATCCGGTTAGACGGGCAGCCGACCCCAACACGGTTGGGAAAAGGCTAGGGAGATGATGATGAAATGAATAAAAATATACAAAGATATAGAGCATCAAGTTCCGGAGTGGGAGTAATTTTACCTAGGCGTAATTGTGTTTTGTAATGAGGGTTTTTGCGTCAATGTCATGTCATTGACAGATATGTCAAAATTCACCAATCATGCTGCAGTTGGACCTCACGCCTACGTATTGCCATCTAGCGGTTTTCTCATACGCAAAAACCCTCATTGTTAAAAGACGACACAAATGCACTGTATTGTGAGAAGGAGTCAGCACAGGAAGGGGCCCAACAGGGCCAACGCCTGCCGGGGTTGCGGAATGTTTATAATAGTTACCGTGACCCTGGAACATAAAGGGCAATCGAAGGAACATGAGTGGGGTTTTAGTCAGTAAGAGTTTGACACGCCCTCCCGCCGCACCCAGGACGGGAGCAGTCATTGGATGATTTCCCACTCACCAAAAAAAAAAAAGAAAAATGCACTGTATTGTCGTAATTTATCGGTCACTACAAAAGAATACGTGTTCAACATTTTTTGATAATCTACCTGATGAACAATTTTTTTTTGTCTCATCGCCTATTCATAGGTGCTCAACATTCTTTACAAAAATGCGGTCAACCGAGCGTTAAGATTAAGTTTTTGTAATTTATTAGAATGTTTTAAATGTTATTTAATTTACATTAAAAGTGTGTTCTTGCCCATTCTTCTCCACACGTAACAACATTTTGGAATGGGCAGTAGATTCACTTTTGTTTTATAATTATGACGTTTCAAAGTGCCTTTTTTGGTCTAATGAAAATAAATGATTTTACTATTGACTATCCATACTAATATTATAAATGGGAAAGTGTGTCTGTCTGTCTGTCTGTCTGTTTGTCTTTCTTTCACGGCAAAACGGAGCGACGGATTGACGTGATTTTTTAAGTGGAGATAATTGAAGGGATGGAGAGTAACATAGGCTACTTTTTGTCTCTTTCTAACGCGAGCGAAGCCGCGGGCAGAAGCTAGTTGTTTATAAACTTTGGGCTTTTTTGGGGAGTGGGAAATCATCAAATGTTGGGCTCTGCTGCAACCCCATCTCAACAATAATGATAAAATTATAGCCATTCCCAACAACTTAAGAAGAATCGCCTTGTTTACAAGTATTGAAGTCAATTGTTTTTCTTCAGCATCGGCCTAGAACAACTGACACAAGTACTAGAACGGGAACAGATCACAGTGGACATTCTGTCTGAGATGTCCCACGAGGACCTGCGAGCAGTCGGCGTAGCGGCCTACGGACATCGACACAGGCTACTCAAGGCGGCACGGCATAGTCTGCAGGCAGCTTCAGGTATGTTGACAGTTTGTCCATATATGGACAATCTGTCCAAGATGTCTTACAAGCGCGTAGCGACCTACGGACACCGGCACAGGCTGCTTAAGACGACGCGGCACAGTCTACAGGCAGCTTCAGGTATGTGGACAGTTGACAATCTGTCCGAGATGTCTCACAGGGGTGTGGTGGCCCAAGACACCGGCACAGGTCGCGCAAGGCGGCACGTCACAGCCTACAGGCCGCTTCAGGTATATGGACAGTTTGTCCATCTATAGACATTTTGTCCGAGACGTCTCACGAGGGTGAATTTTTGTTTAATTTTTCCTTGCAATTTGTTTATACAACTTTCAGGCTATGGTTGTGAATAAAAATGTTGTGAAGTCAGTTTGTCCATGTGAGTTGTGATTGCCAATTTTTGCATACAACTTTTACATCGATTTGTTTATGTAACTCTTAGGTTAATTTGTAAAGTGATTTGAGACAACTTGTCCATGTAGTTTTTGAATAATTTGTCATTTTTATTTATTCCCGAAAAACGCTGTTAAATTTACTAAAAACGTCTTCCGTCCACAGAATGGTACGGCGGCACGACTCTAGTAGAAGTAGTCCCGCCGTCCGAAGGAGAATGCACAGAGAGCGAGTACACGATAGTGGAGAGAGAGATGCAAGCTTCCGTCCGCGCGCACCGCGAGCACGCCGGCGGGATGTTCACTCACTACAACGTCGTCAGGGTGAGTGTGTACTGAGAGTGAGCGAGGCAGCGATAGTAGAGAGAGATGTACATGTTCACTCACTACAACGTCGTCAGGGTGAGTGTGTACTGAGAGTGAGCGAGGCAGCGATAGTAGAGAGAGATGTACATGTTCACTCACTACAACGTCGTCAGGGTGAGTGTGTACTGAGAGTGAGCGAGGCAGCGATAGTAGAGAGAGATGTACATGTTCACTCACTACAACGTCGTCAGGGTGAGTGTGTACTGAGAGTGAGCGAGGCAGCGATAGTAGAGAGAGATGTACATGTTCACTCACTACAACGTCGTCAGGGTGAGTGTGTACTGAGAGTGAGCGAGACAGCGATAGTAGAGAGAGATGTACATGTTCACTCACTACAACGTCGTCAGGGTGAGTGTGTACTGAGAGTGAGCGAGACAGCGATAGTAGAGAGAGATGTACATGTTCACTCACTACAACGTCGTCAGGGTGAGTGTGTACTGAGAGTGAGCGAGACAGCGATAGTAGAGAGAGATGTACATGTTCACTCACTACAACGTCGTCAGGGTGAGTGTGTACTGAGAGTGAGCGAGACAGCGATAGTAGAGAGAGATGTACATGTTCACTCACTACAACGTCGTCAGGGTGAGTGTGTACTGAGAGTGAGCGAGACAGCGATAGTAGAGAGAGATGTACATGTTCACTCACTACAACGTCGTCAGGGTGAGTGTGTACTGAGAGTGAGCGAGACAGCGATAGTAGAGAGAGATGTACATGTTCACTCACTACAACGTCGTCAGGGTGAGTGTGTACTGAGAGTGAGCGAGACAGCGATAGTAGAGAGAGATGTACATGTTCACTCACTACAACGTCGTCAGGGTGAGTGCGTACTGAGAGTGAGCGAGACAGCGATAGTAGAGAGAGATGTACATGTTCACTCACTACAACGTCGTCAGGGTGAGTGTGTACTGAGAGTGAGCGAGACAGCGATAGTAGAGAGAGATGTACATGTTCACTCACTACAACGTCGTCAGGGTGAGTGTGTACTGAGAGTGAGCGAGACAGCGATAGTAGAGAGAGATGTACATGTTCACTCACTACAACGTCGTCAGGGTGAGTGCGTACTGAGAGTGAGCGAGACAGCGATAGTAGAGAGAGATGTACATGTTCACTCACTACAACGTCGTCAGGGTGAGTGTGTACTGAGAGTGAGCGAGACAGCGATAGTAGAGAGAGATGTACATGTTCACTCACTACAACGTCGTCAGGGTGAGTGCGTACTGAGAGTGAGCGAGACAGCGATAGTAGAGAGAGATGTACATGTTCACTCACTACAACGTCGTCAGGGTGAGTGTGTACTGAGAGTGAGCGAGGCAGCGATAGTAGAGAGAGACGCAAAATCTATCGCTCAACATCTGAACTACAATTGACATCCTACATTGCGGTATAAGAGTTTGACGCGACTTTAGCGTTATATCGCGAAAAAAATATCAGCTGTTCTAACAAAAGTTCAATGCCCTCCCGACCTTAATGTATGAAACAGCTGATATTTTTTTCGAGATTCCAGAGTTGCTTCCGTAATAAAAGTTGTTTGTTTTCATGGGTAGAATCATCTCCTAGCGGGTTGAGCAAGACCAAAAATACACCTAGTATAATATTAGTTTTTGTTAATGCGAAACCTGAATACGGTTTGTTCTGAAACTGAATCAATTCCAATCATTTTTAAACCATGTTATATAGGGTGACTGAACAGCTGATATTTTATTCGCGACTTCGGCTTTGCTCCCATAATAAAAATTGTTTGCTATCATGAGCACAATCACGTGTTTAAGTATCGTACACTAATTACCAGTCACCCTATATTTTATCCCAATATAAAAATCTAGAAAGAGACAAAAAGTAGCCTATGTTACTCTCCATCCCTTCAACTATCTCCACTTAAATCACTTCAATTCGTCGCTCCGTTTTGCCGTGACAGAAAGACAAACATACAGACAGACACACTTTTCCATTTATAATATTAGTATGGATTCCCATTCCCATATTCCCATCTATACTAATACGTATTTTTAAAACAGTCATAACTTTTTTCTGAGTGAATATATTTTTTTCGCCTAATATTCAAAATTGTATGGTATTTAGTCGACTTTAAGCCTACATAGCCCCCAATAGTGGTGGAAATTTGGACCACTTTTGCTCATTGTCTTTTGTAAGTTTGTATGTAGGGTAATCTCTGGAACTACTGGTCTGATTTGAAAAATTCTTTCAGATTTAGATAGCCCATTTATCGAGAAATGCTATAGGCTATATACCATCACGCTACGACCTACGGGAGCGGAGCAGTAACGAAAAATGCGGGTGAAACCGCAGGGGACAGCTAGTTTATAATATTAGTATGGATTCCCATTCCCATATTCCCATTTATAATATTAGTATGGATTGTTGAACACAAAGATATTGACTATAATTCTCTCGTCACCAGATACAAAAGCTAGTAAATGGTCGCCTCTGGGAGCGCTACCAGCACCGTCGCCGCGAGGTGTGCGAGGAGGCCGGCGCTCACAACGAACGGATGCTGTTCCACGGCAGTCCCTTCATCAACGCCATCGTGCAGAAGGGCTTCGATGAACGGCACGCTTATATCGGTGAGTTCCCTGGTATTAGGAGCTTAAATTCAGACGACTACCGGCTAAGACGACTACCGGTCAAGACGACTACCGGCCAAGATGCTGTTCCACGGCAGTCCCTTCATCAACGCCATCGTGCAGAAGGGCTTCGATGAGCGACACGCTTATATCGGTGAGCTTTTTGTGTTGAGGAGCTTAGATTCAGCCACGACTACCGGCCACGACGACTACCGGCTATCAAAACGACTACTGGCCAAGATACTGTTCCACGGCAGCCCCTCATCAACGCCATCGTGCAGAAGGGCTCCGATGAGCGGCACGCTTATATCGGTTAGTTAACTGTATTTAGGAGCTTAGATTTAGACGACTACCGGCCATGACGACTACCGGCTAAGACGACTACCGGCCAAGATGCTGTTCCACGGCAGTCCCTTCATCAACGCCATCGTGCAGAAGGGCTTCGATGAGCGGCACGCTTATATCGGTGAGTTTTTGTATTTAGGAGCTTAGATTTAGACGACTACCGTCCATGACGACTACCGGCTGAGACGACTACCGGCCAAGACGACTACCGACCATCATGACGACTACCGGCTAAGATAACTACCGGCCAAGACGACTACCGGCTAGGACGACTACCGGCAATCATGAAGACTAGGGGCCACCAAGACGACTACCGGCCGCCAAGACTACTACCGAACACCGGCCGGTGGCATTGGATCAGGCCCGTGTCGGCGGCGCGTTTTGTTTCTAGCGCGCCTCAAAGAGCAGTCAGCACGAGACGGGGCCCTCTAGGGCCAATGCCTGCTGGGTTGCGAAATAGTTCTAATAGTTACAGCGACCCCGGAACATAAAGGGCAAACGAAGGAACAAGGGTGGGTTTAAGTCAGTGAAAGTCTGACACTGCCTCCCGCCCCCACCAGGGCGGAAGAAGTCATATGATGATTTTCCATCCTCAAAAAAAGACATGCTTACATTGGTGAGTTTCCTGTATTTAGTAGCTTTGGGCACAACGAGAGGATGCTGTTCCACGGCAGTCCCATCATCTACGCCATTGTGCTGAAGAGCTTCGATGAACGACACGCTTTTATCGGTGAGATTTCTGTATTTAGGGGTAAAGCCGGGGTTGCGGAATGTTATGTTTATAACAGTTACCGTGACCCTGGAACATAAAGGGCAATCGAAGGAACATGAGTGGGTTTAGTCAGTAAGAGTCTGACACGCCTTCCAGCCGCACCCAGGACGGGAGCAGTCAATGGATGATTCCCCACTCACCAAAAAAAAAAATAAAAAACCGGTCAAGTGCGAGTTGGACTCGCGCAACGAGGGTTCCGTTATTTTTTTTTATGAAATGACTACATTTCATGATTCTAGGTCAATGGGAAGTGCCCTATAGGTTTTGAGTTTTGATTCCCTTGAAAATGTCTAAATATGCAATATAAACCGCCGTATCTTTTTATTACGTTGATTTAGAAACTTGATTTTTTCACTGCTTTGAGGGATAGCAAATCCGAGTATGTGGTAATAATTTCAGCTTGATATCTCGACGTGTTTCTGAGAAAAAGGTTCTTAACAGACGGACGGACAGACGGACGCCGGATGTAAACTAACTACAAATTTTCGGTTTTCGGAATTTTTTCCTTTACTTTTGCTACATGACCTTGCTTCTTGCCGAATTTCATGATTCTAGGTCAATGGGAAGTACCCTATAGGTTTTGATTCCCTTGCAAATGTCTAAATATGCAATATAAACCGCCGTATCTTTTTATTACGTTGATTTAGAAACTTGATTTTTTCACTACTTTGAGAGATAGCAGACCTGAGTATATGATATTAATTTCAGCTTGATATCTCGACGCGTTTCTGAGAAAAAGGGTCTTGACAGACGGACGGACGGACGGACAGACGGACAACAAAGTGATCCTATAAGGGTTCCGTTTTTACCTTTTGAGGTACGGAACCCTAAAAAGGGGTAAAGTGATTGATTTCTTGGTAAGACGGATGTGGGTTTAGCAGGTAAGAAATAAAAGGATTTGATGATTTTTTTTCCAGTGTGTTAGGGTCAAATTTTGTTTTATTTTATTCAGAAATGTAGACCTGTGTCATACGAAAGTTCTTAATCTTGATATACTTAATAATACAAACAAAAAAAAGTATTTTGTTGTGTATTTTTTTATGTAGGTATTTTTGCGACTTTATTAGTACTTTAATCAGTTTAAAATCATTCTTTTCTCCGATCCCTGAATTAAAAAATTCACATAGGTACTTGCCCAGATTGAACCCACAACCTCTTACACGAGAGGCGGGCGCTTTATCCACTAGGCCGTCACAACATTCCATTCCAAATTATATACATATAACTCTTGTCTGTCCAGGTGGCATGTTCGGCGCCGGTATATACTTTGCGGAGCACTCGTCTAAAAGCAACCAGTATGTGTACGGCTTCGGCGGCGGCTCCGGGTGTCCAGCACATAAGGACAGAAGCTGTTACCTTTGTCACAGGTAAGAAATACAGGGGAATAAAATAATAAAAGGCTGTCCCACTGCAGGGCAAAGGCCTCTTCTCATACAGAGAAGGCACGAGCATAGATCACCACGCTTTCGGATTCGATTTCGGACTCATATTAACTACAAGTCCAGGTTTGCTCACGAATACAGGGAAAATCAATGTCAAATTGTTTATTTCTGTTAGACTATAAAGGCACTTTGAAATTTCAATTACATTAAATTAAAAATTGCTGAATCTAGTCACCCATTTCAAAGGGCTGTTTTGTATGGATAACAACGGACAGGATATTCCATGTGTGCTCTTTAAAATACAGCTGTTACAAGTATATACATGATGACATAAGAATTGTATATGAATACACTGTCAAAGCTACTAAAAATGTAGAAAAATATGTATGTAATATATAAAAGAATATAAATTTAGAATTGAAAACTTTATAATGTTCTCGAACAAACATGGGTAAGTGGGATCTTAAGAGATCCTATGTTTTCTTTAACCTAAGGCTTTTGTCCACCGCCGCCGTCACCGTCACGTCAACGCGAACGAGATGGCGACGAGCCGTGTTTAGTATAAGGTGACGTACGATGGACACGCGGCTATAGTAAATGTATGTATCCCCACTTTAGCGCCGTCGTCTCGATCTCGTTGAAGTGACAGTGACGGCGGCGGTGGACAATCGACCTAAAAGTAATGAATATAATAATAATATAATATTAATTAAGCCTGTTTATTTTCCTACTAGCTTCTGCCCGTGGCTTCGCTCGCGTTAGAAAGAGACAAAAAGTAGCCTATGTTACTCCCCATCCCTTCAACTATCTCCACTTAAAAAATCACGTCAATCCGTCGCTCCGTTTTGCCGTGAAAGAAAGACAAACAGACAGACAGACAGACACACTTTCCCATTTATAATATTAGTATGGATAGGTATCTGACAAAACATTGTTTTATAGTTTCTTATTTCTAGATTAGTAATAATTTTGTAATTAATTCTATTTTAGTTCTATGTAATTAATATATTGTTGTTAATTCTGTCTAAAAAAATTGTGTTGTCTTGATTTAGTACAAAGATACCGTAAATATTGGATGTTTAGTTTTTCTGTTATTTCATTGTACACCGATTGACTTTTCAATTTTTTCTCTTCATACCAAGCTTTCTCAATCTTTAACGAATATTTGAAATTACTTCTGCGAATTATTCTAGTCATTCGCAGAGACAGAATAGAAAGACAATATCAGCGCGACAGCCGGCTGTCGCTTGGTCGTCGAAATGTTAAGCGATTTTTGCTTATAAAAATGTTACCATATTTTTCTACAAAAACACGTTTTAAATAGCCAAAGTATCCGACTTTCCAATACTTACACGGTCTACATTCACTCCGCAGACAAATGCTGCTCTGCCGAGTGACCCTGGGGCGCGCCTTCCAGCTCCTCAGCGCGATGAAGATGGCTCACGCGCCGCCAGGACACCACTCTGTGGCCGGCCGACCTTCGCAGGGAGGCCTGTGCTTTCCGGAGTACGTCGTTTATAGAGGAGAACAGGTCTGACCATCATCACTCTGTATATTGTATTGTGTTAATAAGTAATTTTATTTTAAACTAGCTTTTGCCCGAGACTTCGTCCGCGTGGAATGACGACTACGCAGAAATTTGTTTTTAACCGGTAGTACCTGCTATAGTGTGCATATATAAAAAAAAAACATTTTAAACAATAACAAAATAATTTGTTAAATCTGTAAAACGATAGTTGAAGAAAATAAGTATTATAGATAAGGTTTAAAAATCACTTTTTTTATCACCAAGAGTGCAAATGTTTTTTTTGCAAACGTTTTAGTCAACAATGCCATATAATGTACTGTACTAATATTTTTTCTGCCTACAACATACATTAAATTAACATACTTTTCTTTTCCAGGCCTACCCAGAATACCTAATAACGTACCAGATCGCGAGCTCGGAACAGAACCCGGGCGCGGTGTGAGAGTGACAGTGAGTGCTGAGTGCGTTGTGCGGACTATGTGGCGTGTACACTGGTGACAGCCAATGATTATTTACGATTACACGTCTAGCCACACTGGGTTTTGTTTTGGGAAATTTTGAGACTTGGGTAATTTTGAGGGATGGGTAATTTTGACCATAGGGGTATTGACCCTGCGGTAATCCAGACCCCAAGGTCTAAATTACCTAGACACACCAGAGTATAAAATTGACCAGGGTCAAATTTAGTCGATGTGCATTATACCTAAGCGTTTTGCACATCGACTAAATTAACCTTGGGAGGTTGGTACTGTATTTTGATCCTGGGTTATTTTGACCCCGCGTCAATTTTATTTAAAAGTTTCAATTCCGTGTTTTTCTACATAAAGTAATTCTGCTTTGATAGCGTTTTATCCTAGGTAATTTAGACCCCGGTTTAATTTCAGCCGGAATGTGTATTCCTCTAGATGTTTCAACACCAAGCTTTTCTAAATATTGCAATTCTGCTTCGATGTTATTGTAACCTTGATTATTTTGACCCTGGGTATTTAAGACTTTTCATGTCTATGCAGCTGAAAACATCAATTCTGGTTATTTAACAAGTGCATATAAAAATGTTAGAAAATTACCTTTTTCCCCCCTAACGAAATGTGTGGCTAGATTCTAAGTAATTCAGATTTAAAATGACATATTTTTATGAACAAGATGGCATGCGATTTTTTTTATACGTATTTTTACGCTACCGCGAAAAACGGTAGGTAATGCTTTTTTACGTCTTCCTCTTTGAGTTAGGCTTCTTGTATTTATATCTTCCATTTTATTGGTAGCTATTAGAAAACTAGAGTATCCATTAAAATAACCGAATTCCTATTACAATTGCAATTTGTCAAAAATACCTTCAATTTGCCGACATTTTTGCCAATTTTTTTGACAGTAATTGTCGCTGAATTGTATTTTTAAATATTTTGCAGAATAGAATCACCCCCAGGTAATTCTGTAACTTCACTCAAAAGTACACAATTTTAATCTTTAATTCTACTCAATAAAGTTTCTTTTCAAATTCTCGCATGTCATTTTAATCCCTAAAATAAACAAGTACGGACGTACTAATTGACTGTCGTGTCAAAAAAAAGTATTTTTGGTCAAAAATTGAGTGAATTACTATTAATATAATATTCTTTGTATATATACGGAAATTTCTACAGTAGTTTTTTAGAATTTAAACCGTTTTTAGGTTAAAAAATGTGGTCATGAGCGATTGATAATATTATTTTTATTTTATTATTAAAAATATACTTACTGGCTTAATTTTTTGTTCATTATATCCCTACCCTTTACCCAATTATGTTAGGGTAGGCTTCCAGTCTAACCGGCAGTCTAAATTCAGCTGGATACCAGTGTTTTACGTGAAGCGACTGCCTATCAGACCTCCACAACCCAGTAACTGGGCGAAACGATACCCCTTGGTTAGACTGGTCAGACTTTCTGGCTTCTGACTTCCCGTAACTACTGTCAAAGTTCTACGAAAGACAACCGGGACCAACGGCTTTACGTACTTTCCGAGGCACGGGATGTCAGTGATGTCCAAGATAAACTTTAGAAAGTACATATAAATTGAAAAACCTCTGACACGAGAGTCTGATTCAATGGGCCATCACGACATGTACTACTCAAAAATCCTGATCCTCAAAGAGACAGTAGCACATTTTTCCAACCTGGGAATGGAAGGCAGGTTCATCAGTAACAAATCGTATTGCCCATATTTTTTGTCCTAAAACAAACGGTGCCCTATGATAGGATTAATACCTATCGTTAATGTATTGTCATTTAGATACTCGATTTGCTAAACATTGCTGTGAAATTGACGCCAGCGCCTCTAGTAGTATGTTTTGGAATTTATAGACCAAAAAGATAAATTATTATTTAGTTAGGCCCCATTAACAAATAATTCCAGGACATTAATTCAAAGAAGAAGTTATAATTATAAAAGTACAGGCACTCTAAACAGACGCTATTTTGTTGCTCTTGGTGTGACGTCATAGTTTATGCTAAGCAAACACCTAGCAACTACTCATTTGGATATCCGATCTTTTTGCCACTTTAAAATTTAATTTATTTTTTTGCCTCAGCAGTAGTTTCAATTGGGCATTGAAATCGGAAACTATCTAACTAACATATACAAGTGTTATTTTATTCTTTTTGTACGAAACCCTAAAAATACTTTCGTTAGATTAGTACCACTACTATAAAAAGGTTCTAGCATCAATTTCACAGCAATATCCCAATGACTTTGAAAAATACGATAATAAAATTGAAAACCGCCTGTAAGGCTTGTTTCATTATCTGCGGATACTGTCTATTAGATGAAATTAATAAAATAAACAGAGGGCCTAGACAAGTGGCATTGTAGAATAGATAGCGAAAACGAATAGATTGTCAAATGTATGGAATTGACATAAGCTTTCGCTAAACAATTTGACATCTATTCTATCTTCATATCTATTCTATAATGCCACTTGTCTAGGGGGGCAGTATTTGTATGAAATCTGACGGATATGGTATGTAGGGGTGTTGAAACAAGTCGTGTCTGTTTATGAGGGTGTATAGTTTTCAGGACAAAATTGGGGTAGACTTTACACAGATTTAAATTAAATTAGCTGTCCCTTGCAGTTGAAACCACGACTACTTCAACTAAATACCGGTTTTTAACTCTCGAAGTATTACAAAAAAATATTAAAAAAAAACAAAAGTTAATATACGGTTCGTTTCAAATCACAATTTAATACACGAATATTTTTAAAATTCGTCACTATCACTATATTAAAAATTTATTATGTGATCCTACATACATTTTTTTTCCAATTTGTGTATTTATAAATTACGTAATTAACAGAGTACAGGCTCTAGTTTGGGATGAACCGTGTGTTAGTTGTCCCAAGATTTTTATTTAATTTTTATTAATTAAAATTCTATTCCAATCTTTGTATTTAAAATGCATTTAAATGAATTTACAGCCAATAGTCCTTTTATTAAATTACTAGCTTCTGCCCGCGGCTTCGCTCGCGTTAGAAAGAGACAAAAAGTAGCCTATGTTACTCTCCATCCCTTCAACTATCTCCACTTAAAAAATCACGTCAATCCGTCACTCCGTTTGCCGTGAAAGAAAGACAAACAGACAGACAGACAGACAGACACACTTTCCCATTTATAATATTAGTATGGATATTTTCTCTATAATTTTCAACTCTTGACCCGTATGTCAAGATTTTAGTTCTGTGTTCAGTCTACCCCATTAAAACAATTGTCGTGAAGATATACACTGTCAAGTAGTTTCAATGTATTTGTGAGAATAATAAAACGTCGTGCGAGTATTTTGTATATCTAGTTTTAAAAGAATTAAATTCTGAATATTGATTTTTATTGTTTTATTTTTATTTTTACAGCTTTTCTCGTAAAGTGAGTCTTATTTAATGGTGTTTAGGTGCATAATGGACTATTGAGGGGTTGCCGGTGTCAGATCGGTTTTGTCATAGTCAACATCTCCCTAGGCTAGGGAGATATAGGACCTTACTGAACCTTTTCCCAACTAAAAAAAAAAACAACAAGAAAGTTTAAAAATTGCCAAATTGGGTATTCTACATCATTAACCAATAAATGTAAAACACAATGGTGCCGATTCTCTTGTGCACAACTTAACGTAAATTTAAGTTAGGTGCATCTTTCTCTTTCCATTTCTTAAAGAAAAGGACAGAAGATACATTTTAGTTTAATCCTGTCAAATTAGACAGCGCCTGATGACAATTGACGTATATTTAGACGCCATGTTTTTAAATTGCGTCTAAATTATCTATGGAGTGTCTAAATTTGACAGGACTTATCGAATATTTGATCTTCTGTCCTTTTCTTAATTAAACGGAAAGAGAAAGATGCACCTAACTTAAATTTACGATAGTTTGTGCACAAGAGAATCGGCACCAATTTCTATAAAAAACTGTCTTAATTTTAGCTCAAAAAATGCGGTTCATATTCAATTTACTGTAAAATTCGATTTTTAGTTGTTTTGAAATCAACAAATAGTTTGTCAAGTGAGTTGTTAAATTAGTGACGTCATAAGGTGTCATTTTCATACAAAATCTATGGGAGAATCGCATTTTGACAGCTCATAAAAAGTACGTCAATCGGTCAATTGATGATGGTGTAAAATACCGTATTGATCTAACCAAGGGGGTTGACAGACTTCAATAATTTTGAAATATGTACGAAATTACAAAGAAAAAAACATTTATATTGACTAGATTCCCTTTATTTTTTAATTATTAAATAACAATAATAAAAACAGTAAGTACGATAATGTAGGTCATTTCTTATTACTTACCTACAGTATTTTAAACATAACCTATTTTTAATTTTTATTATCTATTACAATAAATTAACTACCTAAGTTCAGTAATACTAGTTGTATTTTTGGTCCTGCACAACCCGCTAGGAGATGATTCTACCCATGAAAACAACAACTTATATTATGGAACCAACTCTGAAATCGCGAAAAAAATATCAGCTGTTTCATACATTATGGTCGGGAGGCCGTTGAACTTTTGTTAGAAACAGCTGATATTATTTTCGCGATTTCAGAGTTGGTTCCATAATAAAAGTTGTTTGTTTTCATGGGTAGAATCATCTCCTAGCGGGTTGTGCAAGACCAAAAATACACCAAGTATACTTATTCCGACTCTTGATTATAACAGAAAACAGTTCAATCGCTTAAAAATATTGATAAAAAACATTGATATGGCGATTCTCTATTTATTTATTTATTTCTTCTATTCAATTTCAGCTTGCTACACTAACACACAACTACAAGCAAACTTCACTCAAACATCCGACCGATATATAAACACATAATTATACTCATGAAAACATTAATTACGGCCTATCACTGTCCCACTGCAGGGCAAAGGCCTCTTCTCATACAGAGAAGGCACGAGCATTGATCACCACGCGCGCTCAAGGCGGATTTTTGATTTTGAACTTTTCATTATGGCCTGGTTTCCTCACAATGTGTTCCTTCACCGATTTCTGTGATGTACATGATAAACTTTAGTAAGTACTATCGACAAAATTGAATCATGACCCATTTCGACGACAAATCGTTTGAAGCTGTCAGAATAATAAGACTAGACGTGTGACATTTTTAATACATGTTTACGCGATTGTCGACCTAATTGTATTTGAATGTCTGTAGGAAAATAAGCTCATGGTGGGTCATGATTCCATTGGGTCGATTGTACATATGAATCGAAAGCTATAATGGTTCCTGCCCGGATTCAAACTCACAAACAACCTCTTCCAAAAGAGGCAAAAACAAAACAATATATATTTGAAAATATTGTTTGTTTTCACGAGCACAAACATGCATTCAAGTATCAGTCTCCCAAAAACCTACACTACAAACTAATTACAAGGATTTAAATCCCCACTCATATTGATATGCGAACAAGTAACTTTCTGCCCAGTAGGCACAGCAATTCTGAATAACTTCCCCTGTGGCATACAAACACACACTTTAAACTGCCCTGTACCTTGTCCATACTTATCTGTTTTGTTCACTGTACTTGCAATAGGTAGATATCTAACATCTATAAAAACTCCATCTTTACCACTTAGTACTATAGAGCCGTTAAATGATTTTAGATAAATATCCTGGTCAGCGCTCCAGAATAGGGCTTTGGACTCCATGTGAGTGCCTTCAGCGCCACGGAGGTAGGCTGAGGCCTCTGAACGGAGCGTCAGGTCCTCGTCGACTGGTGAGGTGATTCGCTTTACTGAGATTTGCTGGAAGAAAAGTTTTGGTAAATTAAATTTATAAAATGATATGTAAATTGGTTAAAAATAACACTACATTGGAATGGAACCAATGTTCGTAGCTGACTATTCTAAAAAACAGCCGTAACAAGCTCAGAGGTCAGTCTCTTCAGAATCATGAAGGTTAATGACTGATGTGCTCTCTTGATTGGAAATGCACACAGATTTGAGCGGACCTGTCCAGACAGTGCAACCATTTGTCACTAACCGTTACAGGCTTATTGTTTAGTTCAACCAGAAACGTACGAAGCCCAACGTAATTTGATCAGATACTTTAAATATTATTCTTTAGAACGAATTCTGGTTACAACAATCAGGACCTGCGCAGGCGAGGGACAACGGCGGAGAAAGTGACCAGGGTGCGCTCTTATTATTACTGCCTTTAAGTTGCTTTTTGTCTGAAGTTATTACATGGACAAAATGCAACCTTATTGTAGTACAAATAAGAGCAAGATCCCACCGCCGACACTCGTCTACTAATATTTAACCCAAGAGGGTTAAATATTATTCTTTAGAACGAATTCCGGTTGCGCTCTTATTATTACTGTCTTTAAGTTGCTTTTTGTCTGAAGTTATTGCACGGACAAAATGCAACCTTATTGTAGTACTAATAAGAGCAAGAGCCCACCGCCGACACTCGTCTACGCTGGCCCTAAATCTCCAGATCCAGTATTCAAAGGGGGGTTCAAGAGGGTAAAATATTATTCTTTAGAACGAATTCCGGTTGCGCTCTTATTATTATTGCCTTTAAGTTGCTTTTTGACTGAAGTTATTACATGGACAAAATGCAACCTTATTATAGTACTAATAAGAGCAAGAGCCCACCGCCGACACTCGTCTACGCTGGCCCTAAATCTCCAGATCCAGTATTCAAAAGGGGGTTCAAGAGGATCTGGCCAGGATCTAGTTCAGTATGGAGTTTCTTGCCCATTCTCTTCCACACGAAACAAATTTTGGAATGGGCAAATAGTTCTTAAGATCATAGATTAAAAAAAAATTCAATGCAATTTATGAATTGTCAGAGTCGGTCGGTGAGTCGAGAATGGTGATGCTAGTTGCTTTTTCAAAAACGTAGGTAATCTCTACGGACGGAGAAGAATGAGCAAGGAACTCTATTTATCGAAAGATTCATGGCTCTCTGAGTAGTACATAGACATACCTTAGCATGCAAATTATTGACTCCATCAGGTATATTCATGTCCGTAGCAGCAGTACTGAACACCACCTCTCCGGAGTCAGGGTCGGTCAGCTCCAGAGCGTTTACTCCTCGAATGAAGACACCGGAAGTGTTTACTGTCATCTTGTTCTCATGGCGTGATGGCCTGATGAAGATTGAAGAGGTGAGAATGTTGGAGTATGCTTTGGTATTGGAGAACTAGTCCCGGATTGAAAAGGCAAGCCAGGGCTTGCCATGCAATAGGCTCGGACGGCATGCAGTTTCAGAGGGCGCCAAAATCTAATAATGGTGCCGATTCCCTTGGTCACAAACTAGACTAATAAAGTTAAATGCATCTTTCTCAGTTTCTCTTTCCATTTCATTAAGAAAAGGACAGAAGTTACAATTTAGTTTAATCCTGTCAAATTAGACAGCGCCGAAAGAAAATTGACGTATATTTTGACGCCATGTTTTTAAAACGCGTCTAAATTATCTATGGAGTATCAAAATTTGACAGGACTTCACTAATATTTTATCTTCTGTCCTTTTCTTAATTAAATGGAAAGAGAGAGTGCGCTTAACTTAAATTTACGTTAGTTTGTGCACAAGAGAATCGGCACCAGTGTCTGTCAACACTATATGTGGTTAAAGAAACTTAACTGTTCTCAGTTATTAACTTAACTGAGAACAGTTAAGTTAATGTTTTAGGTTTTAAGTATGACATACATTACATGCATTCGACACTTCAGTTAAAATAAATGCGCTTAAGAATTTAATAAAACAGATTTACTAAACTAATTGAGGGTACCCCGATTCATAAGAATTAATAAACTGTGCAAATCTACCCTGCGCAGAACTATATCCTCTTGTTAGACTACAGATTTCCTAGGTTTTGACTACTGGTAATTAATGGTAAACACAACTTGGGATGCCTCCCGCCAGATGGACGGATGACCTTGTTAAGGCAGCAGAGAATATTGTATGCTGGCGGCACAGAACCGCATGTGCCGAAAAAAGGGGTGAGGCTTAAGTCCATCAGTGGACCCTTATGGCTGATGCTGATGATGAATGACTGTCAAAGTTCTTTGAGTAACAACTGGGATTTAATATAGGCCTTATCTGATGAGGTTGTGATGGCTGCTGGGCTGATGATTACAATTTTTGCTCAATTAGAATTGGCTAATGGCTTCCATTTGAGCAAAAATTGTAATCAGTGCGATTATCTTCTTTATCAGAAGAAATTTAGCTCTGCAATGGGACAGTAATAAGCTAGCTTTATTATTTAAAACAATATAATATTTATTTACTTACTTAGTCTGTAAATTAAATAAAACTGAGCCATTTTCACTAGAAATGCTCATGGGAGTGTCTCGGAAACTCTCAATTAATCCATCCTTCTTGTACAAGTGCTCAAAGTCTGTGTCTCCAAAAAACTTGATTGCATTATGGTCAGGCAGAAACTCCATGCTTTCCATCCCTGAAAAAATTGCATTAAAATTATTGAGTAATTTTCTGCCGGGAATAATACTTTTGGTTACTAGTGTTCAGTAATCCAGCTTTCATCAGGTTCAGGCTGAATTTAAATTTATTAGTTTTCTTGTAAGTGTGAGTGATATTTTATTATTTTTATTTGATATCAGGCTGAGATTATTTTTACTTTGCTATATTCCAGTTGCCAGATTCTGTACCAGAGTAAGTAATAAAAATAAATAAATCAATTAAATATCCTGGGACTACTCACAACGGCCAAATTTTTGCCTGTATTGATTAATTAATCAATCAATCAAAGAAATATTATCTTTAAAACTGGAAAAGAAATGCATGTATGAGCCCTCTGAAGCCATTTTAGGGGGTTAAGACCATTTATGACTTACCTAATATATGAAGTGGCATAAATATTCTTTTTCTTTTCTTGTCTTGTTTTATATGTTTATTTCATAATTAATTCAGATTAAATTGTAAAAAATAATAAACAAATAAGAGAAAGATAGAGTAGAGAGATTTATAACAATTACCTTTGCCAAGCTTCAATACAAACACCATGTAAGTAGAAAGTACTAAATTTGCGAACCCAAACGCAAAAAGCACGAAAACGAACGACCAAAACGCGAAGCACCGCGGCCCCGAACATTTACACGACTGTAGCACACACGTCTTATTCACATCATTCCCATTTTTATCACAATAATTCTTGCTTCCAGAATTCTTAAGCGAATTCGGCGGCCTTTTTATAACAATTAGGGCCTTTTCGCCTCGAACTCTCTCGTCGGACATATTAGAAACAGGTGATACAGGTCTGTGTAGCGGAGGAACCTCGAATACCATCACAGTTTACGCTATAAACGATATTTCAGATCATTAAATATAAAAATAGCTCGGAGTGGAGTAAATATTTTCAGGAACGTCAATCAATCAAAATATTGAGCGAAATCTCTGTATTGTGATTGGTTAACAGAGTGTCCAATCAGAAGCCTGAGGCTTCGTATTCGCTCAATAATTTTATGAATTCAGAAGTTTGGAAACAGCGCCATTGGAAATAAAAAAGGCTATTTAGTGATAAAGTGTATTCAAGTACTTACATATTTCTAAATAAAATCTAATAGGATTACTACAAAAAATATATCGTCATGACATCGAGTGTGATGCCGATGTAATTCCATAACGCGTACGCGAACACTTCTGAACGAAATTAAGTCAGAGCAAAAACTAAACGTATTTGACGTTTCGTCACACACTATTCGACTAAAATTTTGACAATTTGCTTTGTAATCATGGCGTCCGAACGTTACAGTTTCTCGCTCACCACTTTTAGGTAAAAATACTATATATTTACGTGTTCTTGTGTTCTAAAAACCTTTAAATTATCAAGATTATGTATTTTACTACTTAGTTCGCCATTTACAATAGTTGGTTCACCTTTATTTGCCAAACTTTTGGTGTTACAAACTTCGAGAGTATGTTTGGTGTAATTACAATGAAAATTCTTATTTTTCCCGCAGCCCTTCAGGGAAATTAGTTCAAATTGAATATGCATTAGCTGCCGTAGCCGCCGGCGGTACCTCCGTCGGAATCAAAGGTAAGTTTTGTTCACTAAAGAGGTTATATTAGCGTCACTGTTTTGTGCATAATCACTGTTGTAATTTTCTTGTAAAAGATTTTAAAATTGTGTAAATCTACAGCCCTTATAGCTTAGGCTTAATTGATAGGGTTCATATTCATCGTGAGTCAAAAAATGTGTAAATAACTGTGACAAAGTAATTTATCGTGTTGCAAAGTCCTTTGCTGGTCCTGTATTGTATTTTTTGTTTGGCAAATAACCTGACCTCCACTCTGTCTGTGACTGTCCACTACCCTTTAATATAATCTGCAACAACTTGAATGGGCATCAAAGATTCACTTTTGTTATATTGTAAATGGCGTTTCAAAGTACCATTTTTGGTGTAATGAAAATTATTAATGGTTTGCCTATAATTACACAGGCTCCCCTATTATACACATAAACTGCTATGCAACATAATGGTAGTACTTCCACAAACTAGGTGGTCAAATGATTTCTATGCCTCAATTACTTTACAGCCTATTTCACATTCTCATGTAATAATAATAATAAAGCCCTTTATTCTGAAATAATTTACAATGCAAAAGTTAATCTGTAATAAGAAAATATGGTTTGTTACAATATGTCTCTTATTTCAGTGTGTCTTCTGACATAGGCCTCCTCCAACGACTTCCACTGGCTTCTATCGTTTGCAACCCTTCTCCATTTTTACTCCTGCAGTCATCTTTAGGTCATCCTCCCATTTTGTTTTTTGTCTTCCTCGGTTTCTTTTTCCCTCTCTAGGGTACCATTCTGTAATTGCCTTGCTCCATTTTCCTCGTGTATCTCTCATCATGTGACCGGTCCATCGCCACTTTTGCTGGTCTATTTTAGTGAGAATGTCAGTCAGTTTTGTTCTTAATCTAAGTTCAGTGTTTCTGACCCGGTCTAGTCTTCGTATGCCTGTCATACTCCTCTCCATTTGTCTTTGGCAGGTGGCTAGTTTTTCTCGAAGAGATTTTGTCAACGCCCAGGTTTCGCAGCCATATGTTAAGGTTGGCAGTATACAGGTGTTAAAGGTCCTTCTTTTTGTTGCCATTCCTAGCTCTTTTGATTTCATTATTTCCTTTAGTGCCCAGTATTTCATTCATTCATTCTCATGTAAGTTATTGTTAAAATAATCGGCAGATAGTTTCATGCAAAATCTATTCCATTTTTTAGTATATATGGAAAATAGTGTATATTGTGAGCTGGTGAAACAAGCCATTAGTATAGAAAATCCTTATTTTAAAATGAAGTGTTAATGACCTCCTAAAATTCACAAAATTTTTCATTTCAGCTTCAAATGGCGTAGTGATAGCTACAGAGAATAAGCACAAGAGCATCCTCTACGATGAGCACAGTGTCAACAAAGTTGAGATGATCACTGGCCACATTGGTAAGTTATAAGTTATCTTATAATTTAAATATCACTACATAATAAAAAGCAAAGTGTTATGTATGCTTTGCTTTCATCTTATAGTAATTTGACGGGCTTGTTGGTCTAGTGGTTAGTGACCCTGACTGCTAAGCCACAGGTCATGGGTTCGATTCCCACCCAGGACCAACTTTGTGTGATGAGCACGAATGTTTGTTCTGTGTCTGGGTGTGATTTATTTATATTATGTATGTATTCAAAAATATATAAGTATACAGGGTGTCCCACGGCAATGCCACATGGAGGGAAGTACCTTAAATATTGTAGATAGAACATTTCACTAAAAGAAGACATTATTTGAATTTTGAAAACATTTTAAACTGCATTCATAGATATTTAAATAATTACATAGTTGAACCGGGAATCGAACCTGTTACTCGAAAAAATTAATCATCCTGTAGTTTTATCCTACCGATCGAAAGGCTTTATCACAAGGATTATTTTTTGCTAAATATCATAGTGTCAAAAATAAAAGAAAGACCACGAATTGTAACATTTTTAATAAAAAAATTGTCAATTTTTCAAACGCTCAAAACTAGTCCCTTCTTCTTAAAATCTTGAATACAAAGTGATACCTTTTGATTATTTCGTTCCCTGACGATTTTTTGGTCTTGTTGTGGTGGAAATTTATTTATTTAAATGATGCGTACTAATCAAGTCGGTAGATTAATTAGTAATAAGTAGTTATGATTGTCATTGTATGTCCTTGCGGCTTTTAACTTTTCAGAACAAAATTTTATATCAAATGTTAAAATTCACGGTCTTCCTTTTATTTGTGACACTATGTTACTTTGCAAAAAATAATCCTTATGATGAAACCTTTCGATCGGTATGATAAAACTATAGGGTGATTATTTTTTCTCGTGGAACAAGTTCGATTCCCGACCCAACCATTTAATTATTTAAAACTCTATGAATGCAATTTAAATTGTTTTAAAAATTCAAGTAATGTCTTCTTTCAGTAAAATGTTCTATCTACAATATTTCAGGTACTTCCCCTCCATGTGGCATAGCCGTGGGACACCCTGTATATCAGTTGTCTGGTTACCATAGTACAAGCTCTGCTTAGTTTGGGATCAGATGACAGTAAAAAGAAAAAAAAAATTGACCTCATACTCCACTGCTTGCTAGTTTGAATTGAAAATGCAGATACATCTAGCTTTTTGGCTAGTGGACCGAATCTGACAATTCATAATTAAACCTTTGAAAACACATGTATCGAGACACAATAGCAGCCCAACAGTTGGCTATGGCTTGGTCTTCGAGTGACTGTGTGTTAATTGCCTAAGTGAAATAAATGCCTTGAATTACTGACTTGCTCTGCTTCCAGGCATGGTCTACTCCGGCATGGGTCCAGACTACCGCCTGCTGGTCACGCAAGCTCGCAAGATGGCGCAGCAGTACTTCCTGATGTACCACGAGCCGATCCCGACCGCGCAACTAGTGCAGCGAGTGGCTACTGTCATGCAGGAGTATACGCAGTCTGGGTGAGTTAGCAGAATTTATTCAAATGGTATTTAATAAGTAACTAGTTGACTCCTGCAGTTTCACCCGAAATTTTAGTATATTATTTATTTATAATAAGCACACCAACAGCACATTCACTTACAATTCAATTAAGTTACATTTAAAATTAACATTTTAGTAAACATGCAAATAACAGGTATGCGTGACATAGAGATATGTAAAAATTGGAGACTAAGGAAATTAAAAAGAGTGTCTAGCAACCTTAATCTAGAACACTAAAGACTAAACAATTAAAACAGTAAGATAGACATGGCACGCACAATGGCCCAATTATGAGGCTAAGTGCGGACAAGCCCAGTGAAACTAAAACTAAGATAGACATGGCGCATCATTCATGCTGTTTAAGTAGGGAGCGTCTGTATGTAGCAAAACTCATGGAGAAAATGTCAATTGGGTGCTCGGACGAATTGAACCTTTCATTATATTGCCTTGCCATACATGTTAATGAGGTATTAAAAGTGGTATTTAAGGTGGATGTAGGCAACTCAAAAATACGATGATGACGCCTACTACGTTGACAAGGCCGTAAATTAAAATAGCTTATTAATTCCGCATCTATTGAGGAGTAGTTACCATAAGGTAATTTCAATCTAAAACTCGTAGCATTCAAATAACACATAATATCATGCTACATAACATTGTTCAAAATGTGAATTCTGAGTACATACAAGTTTCTTCATGTTGTTTACCAATGCCAATTATATATATTTACTAGATGGCCCGTGCCCACTTCGTTGGGCGCCAAACATTTTAACTTAAAACTCGAAAACACGCGCTTCCCCAGACATAAGACTGAGCTAGATCGATTTCTCGCCCCCGAAAACCCCCACATAATATCAAATTTCAGTGAAATCGTTAGGGTCGTTTTCGAGATCACATGCTTTTTCAAGCAATTAGCGCCATCTGCCGGGTTGATTTGTGAATCTAAACCATTCCCAGATCCCCTTGAACACACACAAAAAATTTCATCAAAATCGGTCCAGTCGTTTGAGAGAAGTTCAGTGACATACACACTCACAGAGGAATTATATATATAAAGATTGATTAAAAATTATAGCAAAACAAATAAAAGAAAAAAAAAACCCTTTGAGGGCATTTTCTACCAGTCTACCTTAGGGCCCCATTTCGTTAGGTGTCATGCATGTCACATTAGCTTGACTGGTTGTGCCACCTGTATGGTCCTTATGAATTCTAGACGTTTTTTTATACATATTAATGGTTGCCAGTGGGTGAATCGACAACAATTTTAATTGTACCACCAAGTTGATACCAGATGATATATAGCTTCCATACAACTGCATACATTTTGAAGATGATACCTCATCCACAATAATTCAATCTCAACGTCACTCCACAGTGGTGTCCGTCCCTTCGGCGTGTCGCTGCTGATCTGCGGCTGGGACAACGACAGGCCCTACCTGTTCCAGTGCGACCCCTCCGGCGCCTACTTCGCGTGGAAGGCCACCGCCATGGGAAAGAACTATAATAATGGCAAGACTTTCTTGGAGAAGAGGTTAGTGTGACCTTCGAACACACGTGATTTGAGACACAATAGCAGCCCGACAGCCGGCTGTCGCTTGGTCGTTGAAAGTTAAAGTCCACTTAATGTTTTCCGTTATAGTGCCTCGGATCTTGGGTAGGTGAAGCCCATCACTGGCGCACGGTGGGCTGAAAATCGGCTTTCATAGACTTAGGGATTTCAATTTGCAAGTGCTTGTTTTTATGCCGGATATCGCTTCTATTAGTCATTACTATGTACAAAAATGACACCCGAGTTAATTCTACCCAAAAACGAAGGAAATATAATTTTTTTACGAAAAATTTGTATGAAGCTAGTATGAAAAATCGAATTATCTCCTAAACGGCATGTTTAACCGTAATATCCTTGGAGATGGTCATAGTGCTAATTATTTATGATTTTTTGGTTGGCAATTGGACGAAAAATTTAATGCGGTTTTTTTTAAAAATCGTCAAAATATTTTTATTTATTTTTACATGTAAAACGATCCCTTTTAGTGTCTAAGTTAAAAAGTTCGATATGTTATTAACCCAAATATTAAGAACACACGAAACAAGAAAAATAAAATAAAAAAATTGCTGTTTTTGACACAATTATATTAATTTAAATAAAAAAAGATTTATATTGAAGTAACATTATGAAGTTATATTTTATACAAAATAAGTTAATTTAAGGAATTAATACTAAGCATTCGTAAAATAAAGTAAAATAAATAAAAAAAATAAAACATATCATTAAATATTACAAAAAAACCCAAACACACTCAAATACAAATTTACAAATATGTACATATATATCTTTTTTACAAATTTTCCTTATCACTCTCGTTGTCAGACTCCAATTCTGAGTCAGCATCCAGATTGGATATATCCAAAAATTCGAACTCAGTTTCCTGAAATTGAATTAAGTCGAGAGTTTCAGCAAAAAAGCTCTGCTTTTTCTTGGCATCTAACTTAGGCCTTTGTGCACTTAGCAAAGGGTCCGAAGAAACAACAAGCATATTTAAAATGTCTTGATTGGAATCCTGCCTGCTTCTTTTCCGCGAATGATGTTCTCGAAACCTCCTAAAATCTTTGTTTCGAGACTCTGAGGCTTCTTCCGAGAGAGTCCCAATCGGCACAATATTATTTTTCTCGATTATGTCAGCCCCATGGATTAGTAACTTATGAACGGTTGACGACATGTAGAACCAGTCGTATAGTAATACGTACTTTTCTGCTGTTTTGCGAGCATAATCTCTAAATTTTATTATACCGATCTGCTCTCCAGATGTAATTGCTTGTAAAATTACAGCAAATCTTTTGATGAGGTCTTCATCCAAACCGGTTATAGCTGCGGTTTTATTAGAAAACTCAAAGAATTTTCTTGCAGTATTCCCGTCATTGGTGGTTCCCGAGCCTTGTTTTACTATATCAATCAACAGATTGAGCTCATCTTTGAATTTATTTTGAATTATTTTCTTTCTTGTCTGTAGCATTTCTTTGTGCTCATCACTTCTCGCTGCCCACCGTTTGAAGTCCAGTTTGTATGCAATGTGTAACAGACATTCCATACAATTTATACGGGCGTGTAGGGATGACAAGCCAAACTCATACAGGTCCGAACACACAATTTTTGATGTTACAGCATCTAAGCGGTTCATTTCTGTAGGCTTTGCTAAGCACAGGTAGCACGATGCATTTGATCTAGCTTCAGAAAGGTAAGTACAGACTTTAGCGTACTACAGCGGCTTTACTAGATTGAGGTGCCTGATCAATCTTTTTCCTAGTGTCTAGTTTTTTTGCACATCTTACTACCTTTCTAATTATCCTCAAGTAGTTTTCGCGATATTTTAAAATTGATTTATCACATCTTTTTTTATCAATAAGGCACAAAATGCGCTTAAATTTGCTGGATACTTTAACTCCTTTGCTGAACCAATACCTTTTTACAGACTTATTAGGATTTATTATAATTTGCTTATTTTTAAAAGAATTATCATGTACTTCATTAAATTTTCGTATGAAGGTATTTATGCCGAGATTCCAATCTATCTTTGCCAGTTTTTTCCTAAATTCGGCCTTATTTTTTTGACTATATATTCTTTTTTTAATACACTTAAGTTTACTTATTGTTGTTCCTGTTACTTTTTTTACATTTATTGTGCAAAATAGACCGGCATGTCCATCTGATAATCCGTTGTGGTCAATATGAATATCGTTAATATTAGTGTCTGTGAGATTTGTCAATATATTGTCAATACATGACTCTGTGCCATTACGTATGAATGTTGTAGTGTCAAACAAGCATCTAAAATTGTAGCATGTGAGCAATGATAAAAATGATTTCCGGTATTTGTCATCCTTCATCAGATTAATATTGAAGTCGCCACAAATCAAACACTGTTTTTTGAAGAAGTGCTTCAATAGTTGTTCTAGCCTTTCAAGAAAACTGTCAAAATTATTATTCATAGGAGTTCTATAGCAACAGACAATATTAATATTAAATTCTAAATCTTTTAATCCACATACTTCAAAATAATCTTGTTTATAGAGCTTTTTACAAATTTCTATGTCCTCTATTTGTCTGTCATCGTTTATTAGCACTAATGTACCACCTCTTTTTTTGTTTACTCTTGTGTTGTAGGAACCAAGTTTATAACCAGTCATCTGTAATTGTGATATTTGGATTTCATTTAAGAAGTGTTCACTTATACAAATACAATTCACTTTTGTTTTTAAGTCATTTAAATAAATTTCTAGGTCGTCTTTCTTGTTGTTAAGTCCACATAAATTTTGATGGTAGATAGTATATAATACAGAGTTTTTGTTTGTGTTGATATTCGTTAAATGAGGTAAGATAGGATCACTTCGACTACTACTATTTAAATCATTTAAACTACAGTCATTCATACTATTACTTACGAAATAAGTTACAAGTTTGTTGCGTTGCACCTAATACATTCGGATCAGTTGAAGTCACCGTGTTATTTGTGGTAGGTAGCTGGTTTTCTATATAATACATAAAATCAATGTTAATTCTCTGTAATATGTTCTTGTAAATTTGCTTCATTCCACTTTCCATAAGCTTTCCAGTTTTTAAGGAGAACATATCTAAAGTTACAGCTAAATTGGTGTCATAGAAATAAGCATAGTTATTATTTTGGAGTTCCAACCATAAAAGATTATTAAATAATTCTATTTTAAAGTTATATATAGGTGCTCCACGTATGTAAGTAGGAGTACATATAATTATATTTGTGTTCGAAATACACTGTAAAGCTTCCCTTATTTGTTGTACTAATTCTATGTGGTTATATGTATTTTTAAAATCTTGTTCACCTAGCATTATAATACAATAATCGTTTATATCAAAATCCTGTAACTTAATATCTACATTTTTAAGTAAATGTTTAATATTGCTGTAAGGGGATGCGTAGCGAATATAATGAAATTGCTGACTGAACGTATCTTCTATAGCTTGCAAAGTTCCGCTAAAGGCACTGTTGGTCAAAATACATAGTTTCGTTTTTTTAGTTTCTAGTACCTGTGTGGTCATGTAACGGTGAGAGGGTGATAAAATTTCTTTATTTGTTCCTTGACGTAATGATAGTCGTAGAATTGAAATCTGTTCATTCAGCTGAGTTATTTCCTTATTAGCCGTTTTCAGTTGTACTTCGAGGTCCATGATTTTACGCTGTAGAGTAAGTATGTGACTGGATACATCTTCAGTTTTTTGTGTAGTTAGTGTTTTAATAGGAGTAGCTATCCCTGGATACTGTAAAGAACATACACTATACTTTTTGGTACTATAGTTTATCTTAGGCTTTTTCGGCGGTGTGTTGGATAGGAGAGTTTTTAAGGTGTCTTTTTCTCTGTTGAGTTTGGTGACTTCTTTGCGAAGGTCGTTATTCTCAAGTATTAAATTTTCCAATTCATTCTGCGAACTACTAAGCTCCAGACGTAATTTCTCTATAATTTCTTTCATTTCTTGATTAATAATATCCACTTCTTTTATTGTAGAATCCATACTTTTAGATAATGTTTGTTCATTGGTGCATATATCGTCTGAATAGGTATCTGAGAATACATCCGAGTCGGACTTTTCAGACATATTGCTTGACGGGGTACACCACTGCGGTGTTTCTTGTGATGACGTATTGGGCGATCTGATTATAGGATTCTTTTTTGTAATGCATCCAGGCTTTTTTTTTTCTAAGTGTTATATTTGTCTCCACACGTTCATCGGTATCTTTGAGGTCCACTTGTTTTTTTCCTTTTCGACATGGTACTGGTAACGACACCTTGTGGCTGTTACCAGCATCACCTTTTAGTTTTAATGACATCGTTGATCGGTTATAGATCAGTACAGAGTCCTCTCGTTAGCTGTCAGTAATTGTAATAGTTTAGCTACTTGGTAATAGATGGCGCTCCGAGTCACTAATAGTAGTAGCTTAGTAATTTGGTAATAGATGGCGCTCGGTGCCACTAATTATCATAATAATGTTAGTAGCTGATTGGTAGATTGATTTGATTGTAAGAAAAAACGATTTTTTATGATATTACAATAACAAAGATGTTTTGAAAAGCACTTTTTTGAACACAAAGTTAAATTATTTTATGCTCACGGTAGTTATTATTATCAGAATTAACTGAATAGTAGTTCTGGAAATGTTTTGCGTTGATTGTCACTGTTTACACTATTGATAATACACTTGAAGTTCACTTTTGTTTGTTTTCATAACTAAAGTTTTGATCACCGAGATAACACTCACGCAAGACAGTTATACTCTAGATATTGTTTTTTTTAATAAGTTCACCTTGATAAACACTACATTGGATTTTTTATTGAATTAAATATACGGAGCTAATATTAACATGAGCACAGTGCTGCCCTATCCGGGGCATAAAATGTTGTCTCCATCTGTCAGTTTTAGTGGCACCAAGGAGGTCATGAAAATGCTTGAATCATCTTCCTCACCTCAATTTTCTGCTTGTATCGGCTTTGGTTAGAAGCACCGTCAAATCCCCACTTGGATATCAGCTTCAACTGCTTGTTATGCTCTTCGTTAGAAAGGCTTTGAAGGATTCTTGTAACCGTGATATCAAGTAAAGCTTGAAGTGTAATCCTAGCCGATGAATCAGTAACTGTCACTGATTGCTTCGGAGGGTAGCAATCAAGCTTAGTTTGTTGCACTTTATAGTAAGATGGATAAATATCTTTAGCACCTTCTCGAATGGCAGCCTCACGCAACGTAATATATTGCCACTTTGAGAGTTTTAGCGAAAGAAGCAATCCAAGCGCCTTTTCTGGCGTAAATATGATTGTTTTCGCTGGTTTCTTAAGCGTTTCATTTAATTTAGCGGCTGCTTCAGGATTTTTCATCATGTATTCGATGACAGAGGCGATATCTCCATGCCCTTCTTCTTTTAAACGTGCTGCAGCTGCATATGCCAATTCACTGGAACCTTCGCCTGTGTGTTCATCAGATCTTCTCTTTTTTTGTTTACTTCCCAGGTCTTCGAATGGTTTACGGGATCTTTTCGTCATTGTTCCAATGGACGTTGATGTCGACGGTTCTGGAGAGACTGAGGGCGCTCTTGGTATCTCATCAACACTTGGTTCTTGATTAACTAAAGTTTGCACAAAACTCGGCCAATCAATATTTGCTCCCAACCAATTCTCGTACTTTCTCCTGAAATTATCAAGGAATCGGTTGGATTTCCCCCACCTTTGTAAAGCGGCTCGCGTAAATCTCCGACAAAATTCTTTGAGAACAACATAATCTTCGTCAGACAGGCAATCGCCTATGCGGGATACAACTGCACTAAACAATACTTCATGATCAAATGAAGTACTCTCACTTCGTAGAAGAACAAACAAGTCTAAATTGGTGATTAAACTTTCCATTTTAAGATTTTATAGTCGCAGATTTAGTGTTAGCAGTTACACAGTTGTGAACAAATTAAATTATAAAACAAAACTTTAGCCCTTTTATTGCAAAACGACAATAATTAGGTAACTACCCTCATTAGTTATCTCCTCATTAGCTAATGAAAATCTATAATTGTCACTAACTATTCTTAGAACTCATAGCACTGCTAATTAACAAATTAGCTTACTTATCAGGAAATGTTAAATATAATCCATTGTCGTGAGATATTGAAAATCATTAAATCACCTATTAAGACTCATTAGAAGACCTAATCAGTGTAGTTACTTAATCACTTCTTTTTGGACTCATTAGAAGACAATTGGTAATTTGGTTGTATGAAAAGTTTTAAAACTCATTTTGTGCTGATAAATATCTAGCTCAAACATAGTTGGCTACGTGTGGGTGTACTATAAACCTCTGCCAACTCCTTCGGAAATATAGGAGTGATGCTATTTTATGTTATGTGTAGTTAAAAGTCCGTGTTCTTCAACATAAACACCAAAAGGAATCGTTTCATACGTAAAAACAAATAAAAATATTTTGACGATTTTTAAAAAAAAAACGGCATTAAATTTTTCGTCCAATTGCCAACCAAAAAATCATAAATAATTAGCACTATGACCATCTCCAAGGATATTACGGTTAAACATGCCGTTTAGGAGATAATTCGATTTTTCATACTAGCTTCATACAAATTTTTCGTAAAAAAGTTATATTTCCTTCGTTTTTGGGTAGAATTAACTCGGGTGTCATTTTTGTACATAGTAATGACTAATAGAAGCGATATCCGGCATAAAAACAAGCACTTGCAAATTGAAATCCCTAAGTCTATGAAAGCCGATTTTCAGCCCACCGTGTGGCGGCAGTTTCAGGGGCGCCAGAATCATCATATAGTATTACGTAACACTACGTATCCAAACTAATATTATAAATGGGAAAGTGTGTCTGTCTGGATGTTTGTCTTTCTTTCACGGCAAAACGGAGCGACGAATTGACGTGATTTTTTAAGTGGAGATAGTTGAAGGGATGGAGAGTAACATAGGCTACTTTTTCTCTCATTCTAACGCGAGCGAAGCCGCGGGCAAAAGCTAGTTTAGAAATATTTTTAACTGTTAATATGGACTACATAATCGTAAAATCATTTGATCTTCTTGTTTCTCAACCTGTCAGAACATTGTTTCTCCATGTTAAATGCACATTAGAACTAAAAAAAATGTTTTTTGAAAATATATTTTTTTTTATTCTTAACATAATTATTGTTGTTCTACTATCAAAACTACAGAGCAATTATCCCCTATCCACAGATATACAGAGGAATTGGAGCTAGACGATGCGGTGCACACAGCGATCCTCACTCTGAAGGAAGGCTTCGAGGGACAGATGACAGCCGACAACATTGAGGTAACATTTTACTTGCATTTTGTTTTCTATCAGTGTTTTGTATAGTTTGCTCTTTGTATTAATTGTACTAGAATAATAATAAATAATACCAGCCTATTGCTGTTGCACTGCAGGACAAAGGCCTCTTCTCATACGGAAAGGGAACGAACATTGAGCATTACGCTTGCTCAAGGCAGTACTGTCCTAGAACTTTTTTTAGTTCTGTCAAATTAGGATTCTTTATAGACAACTAGCTTTTGCCCGCGACCACAGATTAATAAATAGTTACTACGTAACAGATACTTCACTCCAATACAAAAACGAAAAAACCTACGCTATAATAGCCTACAAAATCATAATAATAATACCAACTGTTTGCAGCGAGGAGAAATGTACCATAAGTACGCACAAATAGAGTTGAGATTATTTTGCCCGCCGCGCGACTAACGTGTGTGCGTGTCGTCCAACAAATCTGCTAGGGTTATACGTATGATGATAAAACGAATGTTTTAGAAAAACAATTATTTTTTTATTTGTTGATCAAATATTTTTTAGTTTGATAAAATGACAATGGGCAACTAGAATCACTTTTGTAAATGACGTTTCAAAGTGCCTTTTTTGGCCTAATGAAAATAAACGATTTGACTATTGACTACTAAAAATACGTCGATTTACTTCAGGCGCTGTCTAATTTGACAGGACTAAACTTATGTATATCTTCTGTCCTTTTCTTAATGAAATGGAAAGATAAAGATGCACTTAAGTTAAATTTTGTTTAGTTTGCGAGCAAGAGAATCGGCAATAGCTGTGTTTTGACAAGTTCTTTTTGATGTGAAACATCTATAGCCGCACGTAAAACAAATTTCTGGCGTGGCGACGCATGCCGTGGCGACGCGTCGCCACGCTATATTATGGTGTATATATACAGTCACCGTCTTGTGTACTGTGTGGCGATGATGTAATGTCGATGTTTCACATCTGCCAGGCGTCCCGTGACGGCTCATTTTTTTTTTATTTCCATGTAGGAATCCCTTTTATTACTTGACAGTCTGTATCAAATAAATATATTTTCTTTCCTCAGGTGGGCATCTGTGACGCCAGTGGATTCAGACGCCTGGAGCCTGCGCACGTCAAGGACTATCTCGCGAACATCCCCTAATGTGTACTACTTGTATTTACTTACTGAATTATAAATGAGTTTTTTTTTATATCGAAATGTTTTATTTTATTTTTATCACTATTAGAAAAGAGCTGGTTTGTTCGTTAACAGGGCAATTGACGTTTTATTTATATACTAGCTGTCCCCTGCGGTTTCACCCGCATTTTTAGTGGTGGTATATAGCCTACAGCATTCCTCGATAAATGGGCTATCTAACACTGAAAGAATTTTTCAAATCGGACCAGTAGTTCCAGAGATTACCCCCTACATACAAATTTACAAACTTACAAATTTTACCTCTTCATAATATTAGTATAGATTAATAGAATCATTCCAGATATTAGCCAAATTATACAAATACTAGCTATTCCCCGCGGATTTACTTGCGAAATGTTCGGTTTTTGGTTCGTATTCAGTATTTTATTATTGAATTACTGCTCCGCGCCCGCGTATCATAGAGGGATAGACCTATTTGTTATTACAATGCTGTCGTGGCCTTTTTTTTAAACTTTTAAAGGAGAACAATTCTCAATTATCATTTTTACAGAACTGTAACCGTTTACGCAGCGCACGCAAGGGAAGCTCTCAATTTTTTTCCTGTTTTGGCCACATTTTTCTTTGATGCTTCGGGCCTACTAGTTACAGCGTGACAACCTATGTTTCTCGCTAATAACGTAGCTTTACATTGGTGAAAGAATTTTTCAAATAGGTTCAGTGGTTACGGAGTCTACTCAAGGCAAATAAACAAACAAATCATTCCTCTGTAATATTTTTTTTTTTGGTGAGTTGGAAATCATCAAATGACTGCTCCCGTCCTGGGTGCGGCGGGAGGGCGTGTCAGACTTTTACTGACTAAAACCCACTCATGTTCCTTCGGTTGCCCTTTATGTTTCAGGGTCACGGTAACTATTATAAACATTCCGCAACTCCTCTATAATTATGACTACAAAATGATATCCTCAACAAAAAAATATAATTTTAAACAGCGCCATCTTGTACATTAGGATGAAACTACTAAAACCATTTACCATTGCCCTGTAGCTAAGCTAGAGGGCAGGCCTTCTAGCTTACTTCTGTCAAAATTACCCCTGACTTGTCAAAAATGTCGCAATGGCCCAGTGGTTAGGTAGGGAGCATGGGCACCATGAGTTTGAAACCGGCAAAATACCAATGTAATTTCACTAATTTTCTTAGAACATCACTAGAAGTTTAACCAGTCGCTAGTCGGTACGTTAGAAGCCAGGAAGTCTGACAAACGAGTAACTTAGACATGCCACTTTTTTTGTAATATGCAAGTATTTTATGCAAGTCTTCTTCCCTATCGCGCGTTATATTGCCGTTAGGCCCGAGTCACACCGGAATGGCAGCGGCCGCCCGCGGCCCCGCGAGGCCGCCAGCGGCGCTAGAAACGAAAGGCGCGCTGCCGCTCGCGGCGCCGTGGGCGGCCGCTGGCGGCCTCGCGATCTTTTCAAGCTTTTCAAGCCATACTAGTCTTTTAAGTATGTAGTTAAAGTTTAAAATTATTTCACACTGAAGGTGCTCACCGCGCCGCTGCCGGCCGCTGCCATTCCGGTGTGACTCGGGCCTTAAGCTACGATTAAACGACGCGGGCTAGCCCGATCCTACGCGAGCCGAGCCGTCCGTGGAGATGCGGCTCGGCTAAATACGGACGCAAGCCTGCTCGTTTAAACGACGCGCGACGCGGGGTAGCACGATCCTACGCCAGCCGAGCCGTCCGTGGCAACGCCGCTACACATCGCGCTGTTGAACCGAGCTGTCCGCTTGTTCGTTCTTCAATATGGATAAAAGAAGTCGCGCGCTCTGTGTTATCTGTTTAGACGGCGCGTATTAACACAAGCCGAGCCGCAGATGGCGCGCGCGCCTTTGATCTGTGTCGAAAAAACCGACAAGTGATGGATCGTGCGAACTTTGCCGAGCCGCGCCGAGCGCAGTTGTTTACACAGCGCGTGGCGCGGCGAACCACGAGCGGAGCCAGGCTCGGCTCGCGTGTTTGCGCGCCGTTTAAACGGTGCTTTACGCAAGTTCTGATTAAGGATATGTTCTTTATATTTCTACTGTCTCTGTCTGTCATTGACTGAATGTACTCTGGCAGCTGGGCTGGGAGTTTGTCATGCTCACTCAAATGTCTCACTGACGGTGGGTGGCGTGTGTGTTGGATCATTTCGTTCCCTTCAAAATGGTTGAGCTATTTGGTGCCGATCCATACGTCGTGTCCGTGAACAGGCGCTGCCTCAGTTATTTTAAAATTTGTTTTATTTTAATATTTCTAACATGTTACGTTGTTCTCACATAGTACCTTAGATACAACAATGAATAATGTAACCAAATTTTTGTAATTTATTGATTTTAAAAGAGTGTCCATGGAGTTTCTTGCTCGCTCTTCTCCATGGGACCTACTGTTTGGAACGAGCACCTAGCTTCATTTTTCTGACAGACTGTCACCTTGACGATTCAAAAGTACCTGTAAATTGTTTATTTGAATAAAATAGTTTTGAGTTTGAGTTTGATTATTCGTCCTTGAATTAATTAGTGAATTTAGTGATGGGTATTTTTTTAAATCGGTATTAAGTTTTAATCATTCATTCGTTCGTTCTTCCTGTATAGGCTCCCGCCAATTTATTATTTAGGTTTGTTTACTTTCTCTAGTTTTTTATCGTGTTCATTTAGATTATTTTGGCAGGCGTGAAAAGCAATAATGATAAGTGGTGTTTTTCCAGAGATTATTTTACTTTATCTAATAAGACCCGAAATGATAGGCAGAAAATCGTAAATCAAATATATAGTTAAGTACTTATGTACTATGCTTTGCACCTTTAATAACAACATAGTTTTAAATGGGTACCTGATTTTAATATTAACATAACAACCTCTTTTGAAAATGTTTATTTTACAAAATAAATAAACCTACAAAAATCTTGGGCAAATTAAAAGCATTTATTTACTTACACACAGGTTTTTACGAATTAAAGAGTTGCTCATATACGAAAGATGACAACGGTGAAATCGTTGCAGTTTTTGTGGTCAAGTATTTGGTTATTTTAAAATACATACATGATCCTTGTCGGTACGAAGTTTTGGAAATCTTAATTACCTAGTATTTTAAGATATTTACGGTAAAGTTTTGTAGATGCGAGTACATTAAAAATGTTGTGTTCTGGCTTTCTGAGGCGCCCATCACACAGCAGGTTCAATATTTTACTACAATCAAGAATTGTAAGTATTTGAAACTGACCGTTTACCTTACATTGACTGATGGATGCACGAATGCACGATAGTGATTGACGAATCATTATCATGTAAACAGAACGATTAATCTTTCGTCATTTGTAATCGATTGACGAAAAAGCCTACCACATTATGGGCGCCTAGAGGTACTGAATAAATCTGACACATTAGCGTAACATCTTTATCAACACGAACGTCGATCCGGCCGTCTTAAGGTAAAACCTTGATGAAGATAAGGATGATTTTATTATTGTCACATTTTACACGCGGCGGGAGTTGTATCTCAAGATAGTGCTAACAGATCTTCAATCTGATATAAAATTATCAGATTGCTGTTGTTGGTTCACATTTTTAAATTAATTTCTATCTGTTTGTTCAGTGTGCCGAGAATTAGTACTAGACTAAGGCCATGCGCATTATAGTTTTAAATTCTATAAAAATCAATCCAGTAATTTCGGAAATTATTAAGAAATACTGTGGCATGAGAAATTAATACATTGGTTAAATGATAGGTTAGTCAACACAGACTGACTTTGTGTCCAATGATGGATTTCCAATAACATAGAAAATATGATGTTCCTGTATTTTAAATTATCTGGATGATTTTTTCTTCACAAGAACCTTTCTTGGGCTGTAAGTAACTAATATTCACGTTGCCAAATTGGTCGATTTGTTCTCGAGTTCATCGCTTAGTGACACATTTAGCAATTAGTTTTAATTTTGCACTTATTTAGGCCTATCTATTCTCCAACTCGATTTTGCCATTGTGGTTTCACAAAGGCAGCTAGTAATTATTTATGTTGCATGTTTCATAAATGTATTTCACTATTTTCTTTCTAATAAAACTTTGCAGTATTTCTTAAAAGTCGATCCAAGACAAGCCGCAAGAAACGGCTAGCAAATTCAATTCACCTATTAACACATATTTGGTGTTACAAATCTTATCTTTTAGATAATTTAGTTTCGTAACAATATGTAGTGATTTATTGATTACGGACAATCAATTTTGTTAATGATAAGCATTGCTATGTAGGTAAACGTTTTGCAAAGTAATTAAAGCATTGTATAAAACTAGTTACATAAATTCTAGATTACGGCCACGACTTTGTTTTCGTAACCAAGAAAGCTAAGAAAAGCTGATTTATCTTGCTTGTGGCTTCTCTTACGTGGTATAGATAAATAGTACTATTATTATACATACTAAAAAACACACAATACACATATTTACATAATTATCAAAAATACGATAACTGCATATAAAAAAATACTAGCATAGCAAATCATCTTTGATCTATTGTAGTGTGATCAAAAAACAACAGTTTTATTGTTCAAAGGTCTACATGAGATCTTCAGAAAAAAATAATAAGGTTACTTAATTATGTGTTTTAATTATTATTATTTTGTTTGTTTTTCTGTAACTCATCAACTCTGGGTTGACTGGTAGAGAATGCCTAAGGCATTAAGTCCGCCCTTGTACGCGTGCATGAAGTTTAAATAAATAAATAAGGGACCAAATATCGCTCTTCATATAAAAATGAGTTTTTAATATCGGTTTATAATATTTGACAGAGACATTTTTCTTTTTGAAAACCGAATAATAATAAGTTTAAATAATATGAAAAAAATCTGAAAAGTAGATCTTTATAAGGATTTTCTAGAAAAATTATTTAGAACTTGATGGAAAGAACAGTTTTTGTACAAAAAAGAAAAAGGTTGTACAAAATAATTACTACGTACTTAGTATGTCAATGTAACAAATAGCCTTTTTTTAAACTCATAAGTGGGAACAGTTATTGCGACGGACGGGAAACTACGGAACCCTACACTGAGCGTGGCCCGACACGCTCTTGACAGGTTTTAATCGATTTGATCGGAAATCGCACTGAAACCACTGAAGCAAAACATTGCCCTGTAATCTAATCTAAAGTAACACTTGACCACACAATACAAATGGTTCGCCCCCTTAAACATGGCTAAACATAATTGCTTTATGTGGTACTGTAGAAACTGCCTGTTTTGTCATATCAATACATCGATTATCAATACCTTTTTTCCGATGTTATATGGATTAACGACATCTCATTTGTTGGTGATTGGCTTTGCTGAAATATTTTGAAACAGATTTTCGTCCCTTATTTTATTGCGTTACGAATAAATGTTCTAAATATTGCTTGTGTAGCAATTTTGGAATGAAATGAAATGAAATTGTTTATTATGCAAGTAGGATTATTAAATCACTTTTACATCTAATTTTTTTAAACTAAATGGAGTTTGCATTTCCTAGCTGACTACCTCTGAGAAGAAATGCCGAAACAAACTCAAAGGATTATCGTCTCTTTTAAAGTCCAGACATAGATTTCATTTTTTTTTTGTCAACCAACCATGCAGAATACGTTTCGGTCAGACCTCTTGAGGAAAGTTCCAATTACAATATTTACACCTGCCGAATGAATAAATAGAAAACTTCTGATGCTTAGATTTATAATCTAAGTTCTGATGTGATTCAGAATGTAAGCTTCATTCGTTTGGTCGTTGATCTCCACCCAAGATTCGTTCAGTATAAAAAGGAAAACCAAACTTAACAAAACATTATGTCTCGTCGTGTCAAGTACACATTATACCAAATTTTAGATTAACAGTTCAACACAGTATTCAACCCACAGAGCAAGATTAGATAACACGTTGGCACCAGTTGGCAGTCGCACATGCTTCATTTTTTACGCCTAGTCGAGACAAACAGGAAAAGGTGACACATACTCATTTTAATAGCTATTCTAAATCAGTTTCTTTCCTCAAATGTCTAAAGTCCATTTTTAAACAGTGCCAAAGTTTAATTATGAAGAATGGAAATAACTTTGCAAACGGTTTACAGAAATATCTCCATTTTTCTACAGTTCTAGACTTAAACGGGGTAAACGAAACTTTTTTAGTAAAACTCCGCTGTCCGTACATCTGTCACAAACTTTTTAAACAGTTATACGAAGCTAGATTTTATGAACAGGGTGTTATACGTACGGCCGTTATCGAAATGTCATTGTCCCAGATATTCTTAAGAAAAAGACATAAAATATGAATTGAAAAAGCCTTAAAGTCACATTGACACTTGCCTGGGTTCGAATCCATAACCCCATACAAGAGAGGCGGATGCCATTACCACTAATATAACGAAATTAAGAAGCAACTTAACTATAAGCACATCTTCGACACTTGGAAGTCATTTGTCGACGGAAACATTAAAGTATTCTGCCTCTGTTTACTGACTAAACATAATAATTTATTTAGTCATCACATCGTTTCAGAGAAAATGTTTTAGCTAGCACCCTGAAAAGTAATTTGTAATACTTTGTACCTATTCTAACTTCTAGTATAGTGATTTTATTCTGCGCTATTCTTTTGTATTTAATTCACATCTATTCCAACATTATAAAGCTAGAGTTTGTTTGTTTGATTCGTTGAACGCTTTATTAGTGATCGATGTTGGATGGGACCAGTAGATCTTACGAACTACTGGGGGCGTACCACAAGCCCATAGAGCAGTATTACTTTGATATTACTTTCAGTGGGAAAGAGACGGCGCTAGACAACGTGTCTAGCGCTGTCCCTTGCACACTCCTGCAACAGGACTAAAACAATCTTACTTTTAACGTCATGGTAAGGGGGCTGGTCCCAATTGAAAAAAAAAGCCTTTTTTTATATCGAGGAAAGTCATAGGCTATAGAGCAGAGCAGTAGACGCCAGTATAACGATTTACGAATAAAATATTGCCTCTCATGCATACGGTTGTAGGTTCGAAACTATTAAAGTACTGACTGAAAATGGACTTTTTCAATTCATATTTTACTTTCTAAGAGGATAGTGCCTCGGAAAGCACGTAGCACCATTGGTTTTTGGGGTAGTGGGAAATCATTAAATGACATCCCTTTCTGGGTGGGGTGGGAGGGCGTGTCAGACTTTTACTGACTAAAACCCACTCATGTTCCTTCGGTTGCCCTTTAACACCTTTGTTCTGGTTGCCATATACGGATCTTTGACGGTCGTTACAGGGCAGGGTTACAGTATTTAATGGTTTATCACTATTTGTCAGGCTTTCGAATTATCCAGTTAGTAGCCTGATAGACAGTCGCTCCACGTTAAGCACTAGTATCCAGCTGTATCTGGTTAGTCTGGAAGCCGACCCTAAATACCTAACATAGTTAAGGTTCGGAAAACGCTAGGGATGAGACACCTTTATGTACAAGTCTTCGTTTTAGTAGACAGAAATAGAATTGAATCTCCCTTCAACAACATAAGTGCATTTTCATGCATCTAATTGAAAAAATATTATAATTTGACCTTGACATTGCATTGTTCGTTACAGCTGTTTAAATAACAAGGAATGTGTCTCTTTACATTTTATATAATCTTTCAAGTTTCTATTCAGAACAAATAAGCAGGCACATACTGTGAAGCAAAATTGTATGGTGTACTGTGCTTAATTTGTAGTCCTCATTTTATTTGCAATCGGACCAGGGACTTTCGGTGATTAATCCCTACAAACAAAAACGTATTTTATTGTACTACTAGCTTTTGTCCACGGCTTCGCTCGCGTTAGAAAGAGACAAACAGTAGCCAATGTTACTCTCCATCCCTTCAACTACCTGCCGGGGTTGCGGAATGTTTATAGTGGTTACCGTGACCCTGGAACATAAAGGGCAATCGAAGGAACATGAGTGGGTTTTAGTCAGTAAGAGTCTGACACGCCCTCCCGTCGCACCCAGGACGGGAGCAGTCATTGGATGATTTCCCACTCACCAAAAAAAAAAAAAAAAAAAAATCCCTTCAACTATCTCCACTTAAAAAATCACGTCAATTCGTCGCTCCGTTTTGCCGTGAAAGAAAGACAAACATACAGACAGACAGACAGACACACTTTCCCATTTATAATATTAGTATGGATTCTGTACACAGACTAGCTGTTATCTACGGCACCACCCGCCCATAATGAGTAACAAACTTTCATCCCGAAATTATCCAATTAGGAGTTCAATTCCAAAAATCGAATATAACTTCTGTGCAAATGCATTTCTCTAGCTTCAGTAATTTCGGCTGTGCGTTAGTAACCACCAAAAAGCCGCCTCTTTTACCCGACTGCGCGACGCAAAGGAGGGTAAAATGTTTATTAAATTTTAATTTTGAAATCAAATAACCTCTGTACTTAGTAAATTGACAATTGATAAGGAATATTACAAATGCTTTGCTCTTTGCATATTAGATAATAATACATTATCATATTATATTATTTACTTAATGGGAACTTTTATGTTAATATTAGTGATGTTTAGAATTTTGTAAATCGAATGTGATTTTAGAACCGCTCGTAATCGATAAATGAAAGTGATTTTGACTTTTGTATTTAAATAGAAGTAATTGCACTGAATTATCTAATTAAATATTTAGACACTGTCAAATATTCATTAAAGTCAATAGCTCGAATAGGTACTTGTTTAAATAGACACTAGAATTTGATGACTTCTGATAACTTAATTAATTATCTACAAGTAATTGAAGAGGCACATTGTCAAGCAGACGTTAAGCAAGTTGTGTAATCTAAATAGGATAAGAGCCATCTTCAACAATGATTGATAGCGTCGCCTATCAAAACGATCTAATAAAAAAACTTATAAAACTAAAGCCGTAGCCTACAAATACAGATAAAGTTTATCTAAAAAACATTTCTTATCGATGCGTCCTTCGCTGAATCGAGTTCGGTATAAAAGCGAATGTAACGAAGCGTCCCATCCCTACTCGACACGCGAGCCGCGAGCAGCGCTGCCGCCCGGTCGACGGTTCAGTTCACTTCACTCATTCACATAGCTGACATGGCTCTAGTGCGATTACGGACTAGTGAATTATTTTTATTATTATTTTTAATAATTAAAACGTGTGCCGTGACTCCGCCATGGATATTCTCAATAAAACAAAACACCGTTACGTGTGATGTTAACAAATGTGTGTTTAATATTGATGTGAGCGCGGAAAATGTTGATGAGTGGTCGCTAACTTCTGAGCCGGCATCCGAACAAAAATGTGATTCGTTTTTTGTGAGTAAAGAATTTCAAGACGTCACTGTTGATGTTAAAAATGATGGTAGGAAGGTGTATTTCTGTGTAAAAAGCGGTGGTTTGTGGCATCATCAAGGAGAGGGTGTATATTTGGATTCGAGTGACGTCATCGACGCAGATCTGTGAGTACTACCCATTAATTAATTTGTAAATTAAAAAGTTTAATTGCACTAAATTGCCAGATTGCACAATGTTAGCAACTAGTGTGGGAAGTTTTACGACTTGTCGCGTATTTTTACCTTCCTATGTTATTGGAGAAAAGTTTTATTCGAGTTTCAAAGTTTACTAAGTTGCGAGGGAATGGAAAAATTGAATCGACAAAAGTTCTAAACATAAATATAAAGTTATAAAAATTGGTTATTGTATCTTATCTTTTGTAACTACCGTTGTGATAGGCGTAAAACTTAATTTATATAGTGTAAAATTAAATAATCATAACCATTCTTATAACCTGCATTTATTTATCTCTTAACTTTGGGAGGTGTACCGGACATTCGAAAATTGAATCTGGTAACACGAAATTGGCGCCGAAAAATGGCGGCAATTCTGAATTTTTATTACGTAATAGTGTTACAAAATTGTTGTAACTGAATTATTTCTGGCTTATCTTATCGCTATCTTGGTTCTAATATCAACAATACGTGTGATCGACATATCGATTCGGATTTCGTAGAGTCATTCTACTAGTTATTTTTATAAAAAGTATCATAACTGATGGCAATTTTTTGGTGAGGTTGAGCGACCGTCACTGCGGCCGAGAATAGGATGGGTGTTCTGCGAAATCGGGTCACTGATGACGTCATTAGTATAATTGTCTGTCATTTCTCCAGAATAAGGAATTAGTCACAAAAAAAAAACTAATTTTGAAATGTGTTTCGTTCATCTTTCAAGTTTTTTATCCAATCCTACCTATGTTAGGGTGTCATTTAAAAGAAAATAACATTGTCCCATACTGGGAGTTTTTTCATCTTCTATTCAGGGCAAATACCTATCTGTAGGAGTGTAGGCTGTACAAGTATTTGCTTCTTACGGGAAACGAATCCGCGGTTATCCGCGGCATGCCGCACAAAAACCAATCGCGCAGCCACTGAGCAAACAGTGGTGTCAAGTCTAAGGGCCTACTCACACTTATTCATCTTTTGTCCATACGGCGAAAAAACTAAAAACAAGAAACAAATGCGGTTCTGTTTGTAGTTTTACATTGCCACCGACTTCCGAAATCTTAGTTTTCTTATACTTTTTTATGTTTTATTTTTTTGAAAAACAAATTTTACGATGTCGGTTAATATGCTAAAACCTTCTCCTAAATTTCTTTAATTATTTATTTAATTTCTCTAAGCCACATCAAAATCGGTTTAGCCTAACGCCAGATAGTCGCAGGCAAACTGAGAATGAACCTCTTTATTTTAATCCGAAAAAAATCAACTTAACCTTTCAACGACCAAGCGACAGCCGGCTGTCGCACTGCTATTGTCTTTCTATTGTGTCTCAAATCACGTGTGTTCGAAGGTTTAACCTTTCATCGGCCAAGCGACAGCCGGCTGTCGAATCACGTGTGTTCGAAGATTTAATTACATTTTATATTCAGTATAAAAAATATCGTGTTAACGTGATACAAAATTCGGTAAGGCGCCCCTCCGAAAATGGGAGGCAATGGCAGCCATTTGCAATAAGGTTGATGACCTCTATGTTAATAAATTTGTTTTGACAATCGACCAATCGGTAAGCGTGGTTGAGCGCTTGAGTGCGTGTCGCGGGTTCGATTTCCGCCTGGGACAAATATTTGTATGATATAGGTATTTGTATACAGAGTTGTACTGGCAACTCGATGTATTCCTTGCAAGACGTCAAAGTACGGTCAAAAAGCAACAAATTAAGCCACCAAATGTTCTTTTGAAATACTTTTTTGCTTTTAAGTTACCTACCTATTTTAGTTTTTTTTCATACAAAACTAAAATATTAATAAGTAACTCAAAAACCGGCCAAGTGCGAGTCACACTCGCGCACGAAGGGTTCCGTACCATTACAGGCAAAAAAACTGCAAAAAAATACGTGTGTCGTATGGAAGCCCCCTTTAAAAATATACTTATAGGCTATCTCTATCAAGCACGCTATCACGCTATGACCTACGGGAACGGAGCAATAATCAAAATCATAAAATAACACGGATGAAACCGCGGGGGACAGCTAGTCCATAAAAATATTATAAATGGGAAAGTGTGTCTGTCTGTCTGTTTGTCTTTCTTTCACGGCAAAACGGAGCGATGAATTGACGTGATTTTTTGAGTGGAGATAGTTGAAGGGATGGAGAGTAACATAGGCTACTTTTTGTCTCTTTCTAACGCGAGCGAAGCCGCGGGCAAAAGCTAGTTTATTATATTTTGACGAAGACGCCCTAAGCTCCGAAGAATGCCTCAGAGACCAGTCAGCACGTGACGGGGCCCTCTAGGCCCAATGCCTGCGGAGTAGTCCTAATAGTTACCGCGGCCCCGGAACATAAAGAGCAACCGAAGGAACAGTGGGTTTTAGTGAGTAAAAGTATGACATTGCTTCCCGCCTGCGGGAGAAGTCATTTGATGATTTCCCATCTATGGAAGAAGCTCTGAAAAAAAAAACCAATAGGCGAGAGGACAAAAAAAAAGTAATTAGTCCGTCAGTTAGATAATCAAAAAATTTGGGACACGTATTTTTTCTTTTTTTTCGTAAACAGAAAATGACGACAATACAGTGCGTTAAAGTTACGTGAAACGTCATGTAATTGTATAATTTTTACTGAGAAGTGACGTCACAAGCCCCCTCTCCGGAACTTTGATGCTCTTTATCTTTGTATTCTGTTATTAATTTGATCAAGCAAAAAATATATGTCCAGTATTTTTGGACTGTCTAACAGGCGGACTAAACAGAATGTCATTCTTTTGATGTAGTCCACATCCCTATTGTAAACATCTTTACAAATACGATGAGATCACGATCACCGTTTTGGTCGTTTACCTGCATACAGATTATACAAAAATTATACTGTAGGAGTTCCTGAATTAGGAAATTGTACTGTTTTTAAGGAACTTGTGTCATCTCGAAATCGACGCCTACCACAAACACATGATAGTTAGGTGGATTTGATTTACCTACTAGCTTTTGCCCGCGGCTTCGCTCGCGTTAGAAAGAGACAAAAAGTAGCCTATGTTACTCTCCATCCCTTCAACTATCTCCACTTAAAAAATCACGTCAATTCGTCGCTCCGTTTTACCGTAAAAGAAAGACAAACATACAGACAGACAGACAGACACACTTTCCCATTTACAATATTACACGTTTTTGTCGCTTTGGGCATTTGGGACAAACGAGTGAGATAGAAATATGCCTAGGAACGGAGACGGAAGATATTTATATACTATAGCACCAAAATTTTTTTTTTGTAGTAATGTAAAACAATGATAGGAAATCTGAATTTATAATTCTTATTTTCATATAGCTGACCTTTGATTATAAACATGTCTAGATACCTATAGAGTTGCGCTGTAATCGCAACAAAAACAATAAGCCAACAGTTGGCTGATATTTTTTTTTGCCGTTTTGACGCTCCATCTATCTAGACATGTTTATAATCAAAGTAGCTAGCTTATCTTTTTATTGACATAGAAGTTTTAAATCGCTGGTGCCTGAGCTAGGTAAAGCACAGGAAACTACAATTATAAATTAGGCCAAGTTTATTTTCGACAAAAAATAAACACATAAAATTGTTTTTAATTCATGTGAGCAAAATCACGGACACAGCTAGTATTAAACCATTACCAAAATCCTTCAAAATTGTTCAATCGTACAACAGACCAAAAGTCCATGCATTTGTTCTAGCCACATCTGACGCATCGTCCGCATGACGTCACAGGTCGCCAGTAGAAGTATACTAATCGATGACGTCACACAGTCGTCAGTATAGAGAATGCTAATTAATGACGTCACCAGACGTTGGTCATGACTTGCACAGCCATGACACAGAAAGACCTAGGTCTTGCTCTCACTCACGTGTTTAGGTTGTCTAGATTCTGAAGTCTGACTAAAGATTTTTTGCTTTATGAAAAAACCGGCCAAGTGCGAGTCGGACTCGCGCACGAAGGGTTCCGTACTATCATCTCGAAAAAATCGAAAAAAACACGTTTATTGTATGGCGACCCCCTTCAAAATTTTATTTTTGTTAATTTTTAGTATTTGTTGTTATAGTCGCAACGGAAATACATTATTTGTGAAAATTTCAGCTTTCTAGCTATCACGGTTTATGAAATACAGCCTGGAGACAGACAGACAGACAGCGGAGGCTTAGTAATAGGGTCCCGTTTTACCCTTTGGGTACAGAACCCTAAAAAGACATGGTCAGAGGGAGGGGCCCTCCCTAAATCGTCTTACGTACCTAATAAATGAATGACCCTAACTCAACAAAGCTGGCATAATATTAATTGGATGCCAAAACTACTGGGTTAAACCAATGTTTACGAAATATCTGCATATGATTAACTTCCGCCCTCGGTTTTGTCTGCATTAAAATTGGAACACAAAAACGGAATCCCACCAAAAACATTTAATGTAAAATGTTATTGCCCTGTGAAAAATATATCTGACCTCATGTAGAGCCAAGCTTCTGAATCTACACGGCCTAAATCTACCGACCTTAACTTCACAAATTCTACATAGGTATCGGTAAAAATCTATGGCTTCGCCGTTTCGCTACCGTCGTCGTGGAGGTGATGCGAATATTTAGTTTCTGGAATAGTAACGAAACAGCCAAGCCATACATTTTTACTGATATAACATGCAGGAGACAGAACAGAACTAGGCCAATAGGCACAAAGGGGCGATTACAACTGGGAGAAGCCCAGATTGCCTAGCACCACAGAATATATTTATTCACTTAAATATAAGTATCTTAGAGGCAGTGTATGAGTCAGAATCGTGCATTCGTTTTCAATACAGTAGACAGTGCCTATTTTCATTGCATTTCAAGAATCCGTACTAAAATTATAAATGCGAAAGTTACTTTGTCTGTCTGTCTCTTCTTCACGCCTAAACCACTGAACCGATTTGAATGAAATTTGGTACAGATATAGTCTGGGACCCGGAAAAGGACATAATATGATAGTTTTCCTCCCGGAAATCCTCCGGGAACGGGAACTATTAATCCACGCGTACAAAGCCGCGGGCAAAAGCTAGTTATATTATATGGAAGTAAAGTTTGTTTTTACGTTTTTTTGCTTGTAGGTATACTCTATAGGTCCTATTTCGTTTTTTTAAACCTTTAGAAACCTGCTTAGCGCGATTTAATTTTTTTTTACACTGATACAAAACTGCTTTATTCCTGACTGACAGGCTATGTAACATTACCTTACGACCTACAAGATCGAAGCAGTGATCAAAAAGCGGGAAAAACCGCGGAGGGCAGCTAGTCACTATAGGAAGCAACAAGCCAAATCATACTATAACACGCCTTCCAAATGAATCTAAAAATCATAGTGGCTCGCCTAAAACCAACCTTGTAGTTATTTCGGCGGCAGTCTGGCATCCCGTCTGATATATTGCCAAGATTATGATGTGCATGTGTGTGCGCAATTTTTCTTAGAGTATTTTGAACTGGATAAGTTTCATACGTTGCATAATGAAGACGTTATATTTGGGGTTGGGTACGAAGGAAAGCGGAACCCTTAGGGACTACGCACACTTATTCAGCTCTATTCAGCTTATGTCCGTAGAAAACAACGATTTTGTATGAAGACGCGTACGCGTCCGTTAAGCTTTCCGCGTCCGTTCAGCTTCCGTATAAAATCGTTGTTTTATATGGGCATAAGCAGAATGGAGCTGAATAAATGTGCGTAGTCCCTTAGGACGATGTACAGGAATAGTTCTAATCGATACCGCGGCCTCGGAACATAAGGGTCACCGAAGGAACATGGGTGGGTTTGTTCAGTAAAAGTCTGAGACTCCCGCCCCGCCCTGGATGGACGGAAGAAGTCATTTGATGCTTCATCATCCGTTGCGTAATGAGAACGTTATATTTGGGGTTGGGTACGATGGAAAGAGGAACCCTTAGGGCCATATCTTAATTGGGTTCTAAGTTGTGCATTTTGGTACCGCCACTGTGGAGTTAAGCTACGAAGAGAGAAACATTAAAGAACACACTTAGGTTGTCAGTTCCAAAATAGAAGGTGAAAAGTTAAATGGGCCAAAGTTGCGAAATAGTTGTAATCGTTACCGCGGCCCCGGAACATAAAGGGCAACCGAAGGGACAAGGGTGGGTTTTAGTCAGTAAAAATCTGATGATTTCCCATCCTTAAAAAAAAAAAGAGTTAAATGGGCATTTCAAAAGGTCATAATGAAATAAGGCCAAAGGCTTGATGCATTAATTACCGATTGGTTCAGCAGCAGGTGATTCGCCAGCAAAAACTTTTCCCTTATTTCTTTAGTTCAAAATCATATTATGGCTACACATCTAGCACATAATCTATAATACCAAGATGGATAAATAACCAATATATTGGTGCTGATTCTCTTATTAACAAACTTACCTGAATTTAAGTTAAATACATATTTCTCTTTTCTTCTTAGTCCTATCAAATTAGATAGCGAATGTAGTAAATTGACGTATTTTTAGTCGCCATGTGTCTATGGAGTGTCTTATTTTGACAAGACTTAACTAAAATTTTATCTTCTGTCCTTTTATTAATGAAATGGAAAGAGAAAGATGCACATAACTTTTTAGGTTAGTTTGTGAATAAGAAAATCGGCACCATTATGCAAGTATTAACTTTTACACTTGATGGCGAGAAACGCTCTTTAACTTGACAATGAACCTTTAGTACATACTTACAGTGTGCCAACGTGCATTTACAAACAGCTGTGTAGAAACCCAGACATACAGTCTATCAAACTGAGTTACAGGAAGCAGAGTCGGAGTATCTTGTTATGAAAATCGAGTATTCGCGTGGAATCCCTCTTGTTCATTTAGTCTCAAATGACAATGATAACGAAGAAATGAATGGTTTCTTGATACCTTCTGTTACGCGGGTGTTACGCTGAAGTTGTCTTATCTCTACATAGTATGAAACTTTCCTCTGTCTGTCCCTAGATCTTTAAAAAACTACACAACCGACTTTGATGCGGGTTTTTTTATAGATAGAGTGATTTAGAAATATAGGATATATATATCACACAAAGTTTGTCCCTGGGTGGGAATCTAACCCATGACCTCCGGTTTAGCAGTCAGGGACACTAACCACTAGACCAACAGGCCCGTCAAAACCCGTTAAGACAACTGAAATACATACATATTATATAAGTATGTATACCAGTTGTCTGGTTATCTTAGTTCAAGCTCTGTTATACTTGGGATCAGATAGCCGTGTGTGAATCGTTGTCGGGTCCCAAAATGTTTATTTATAGAACATAATATATAGATAACAACGATTTTAAATAACACACTTAATAACACATTTAGTACTACATAATACGGCAACAATACAATTTCAATGCCAACACTACCTCATTATACAATTTTAAATTCGTGAAACGGTCCAGTGATTGTTACGCAAGCAAGCAACCAGTGGCCAGGGTTCAATACCCTTTGCCATTGTCGTTATGTGAGTTCTGCTTTAGATTTGACTAGCTGTACCACGCGGTTTCAACCGCTTTATGAAATGTCTTTGATTACTGCTTCGATCCTGTTGTTACGAAGTAACTATTTATTTATTTATACTTCATGCACATAAAAAAAATGTACAATGGCGGACTTAATGCCTTAGGCATTCTCTACCAGTCTACCCATGGAGGTGCAGAGATAACATGGCAGGTGCAATATAAAAAAAAGGAAAAAAAAGAAATAAATCGAAAGAATACAACTTAAAATTACAATATACACAACAGACACACACAACGCACACACACTTAAAAACCCTTAATTCTAAAAATAAATTGTTTGGTTGACAACTTTTTTTGTTACTTTAGTCTATTTGGGGGGCCTGGAGTGCTAAAATACAGGCCCAGGCTTAGTTTAGACTCCAGATCTCCCACAAATTACAAAAAAATACACATATATAAAAAATTACCTACTTGTATACGTAATAAATTATATAAAATATACTATATATACATATATACATACATACATAACAACAGAGAAAACTATTTAGTAATCTGTGCCTGTAGGTCATAGCGTGATTACATGTAGTGTACGTGTTATTCTGATGTGTAAGTTATTACTGTAAAGTTTTATGAAAATGCGTCCAGTAGTTTTGAGTGAAAGAATAACAAACATCCATTTTAACATACATCCATATACAAACTTTCGCGTTTATAATAACGAACCCTACTTATTAAACCCGAATGTTTAAATGGATGGACGGCATGTTGGTCTAGTGCATAGGTACTTAGGTTCTCAACGTGGGCGATAACGCCCCCTTGTGGGCGTTTGAGACTTTCGGGGGGGCATTGTGATGGCGCAGAGGGGGCGTGGGTAGTTTAAAAAATTTAGTCTAAAAAGGCAAAAAAGAAAATGGGGGCTCTAGAAAAAAACATATTCTCAAAGTGGGCGGTGAGCAAAATAAGGTTGAGAAACTATGGTCTAGTGGTTAATGACTGACTAAGCCGAAGGGTACGATACCCATCCAGGACAAATCGATGCCTTCGAATTGATAATAATTTTTCATTTCAACCAAACAGATAAAACATTATCTTCAACTATTAGTACAGAGGAATTAAGGTTACATCTGACGGAGTAATTTCCAAAACGTTTTGATCAGCACTTCTATATTTTATCCCAACCGTCGCCACTTTGCCGCTCTTTTGTTTTCAATCGATTAACCAAACACTCAAATTAAGTCAATATTACTTGCGGTAACACAAAAAAGTACTTATCATACAATGTTTTGGATATGTAAGGTTTACGTAATAGCATTAGTAAATGCTTGACAGATTGCTTTTAGTTTGGCCGAAACCTTTAATTCGGCTTTGGTGGCAACTCGCCTCTGTGCCACAAATCCCCCCTCTCCCCTCTTTTTTTTTGATCATGAGAATCCATCAAATGACTTCTCCCGCCCTCAGTTTCAGACTTTTACTGACTAAAACCCAACCTTGTTCCTTCGGTTGCCATTTATGTTCCGGAGCCACGGTAGCAATTAAAAAATGGTTGCCTGTAAAGTCGGTTTTACGGGCGAAGATTTTACGTGACAACGTCTTTTACCGATCATAGTTGAGTGGGAGAGAGACGCAAGGCATTCGGCGGGCCTCTCTCTCGTTCGGTGACTCATCGTAACGTTACCGAGCGTTACACTTTTTCATAAGTGACTCCCAGCCGCAACCTAATTTAAGACGTTGTCACGTCAAAATATTCCGCAAACCCGGACCGATTACACCTTAACATTTAACTTTTGGAAGGAGTACGGTTAATACCTCGATTTTGTTTTTTAATAGATTCGAACGCACTAGGACCAATTTACTATTACTGATCTCAATACGTGTTTTTTTACCATAAGTCTTTTTTCAAGGCCGAATCCGCCTCGAAAATTTGACTGGCCTAAAAACAGAACGAATTGTTGTGTCACAGATAAGACGTATAATTAATGAAGTCACATGAATTTAATGAGAACGTTATTCAGACAATGTCGTCGTAATAACTGTGTATATGTCGCAGTCATCTGGTTGAATCAGCCATTTGATTGTATAGCTAGCGTGTTAACTGAATAGCGACATTTAATTGAATGACTAAAGGACAATTCGTCAAGTTGTTTAATGTAACGTTCAACGTCTTGACTGAACGTCATTTAGCGTTGTCGTTGAATGGGATATAGCCGACTTTGAAAACAGTGGAAGTGCTAAGTAGGCGTGGCACGCGTGGCACAATTAAGCGTTGTAACTCTTAACCGACACCAGTCGCGTTCTGACATCGCGACGAGTTGCTTGTCTCGCCACAAATTCATATTTCCCTAGCTATGCCGTATTTTTACGTTTTAGAGAGCAAAAATGATAGTAGGAGAATAAATCTTAAAAATGGAGGTATTTCGTATTATCGTTATGTATGATTTTCACTGTTTTCCAATAAAAATCTTATTTTGTTTCAATTTACTAATATTTAATAGAACAGTTAGTCAAAATCAACCTTATTCCATTACGAGAAAGTTTATTTTGGATTGATTTATTACAATAGTACTACTGCGCTACTCAAGTAGTGATGTGGTCAAGTCGAATATTGAATTTGTCGATTGATATCGATACAAAGAATAATTTGTGTTTACTTAAAAGTTTTTCGAAAAGAAGTGGCAATAAAACAAATAATGCGAAAGTTAATAAGAAACCTAACAATTAATATATTTTATTTCAAGGGCAATAAATACATTATTCATAACGTTGCAGTAATTGTGTAAAATTTAAATATATACAAGTATACCAGCACTTTTATTTTATTTTAAATTTACCTGTCTATCTATAATTATCTATTAATTATTGTTTTAAATTAAACAGCGGTTTGTGTACCAAATAAATAAATGTAAGTACTCGCAAGAAGTCTTATTTATGCTAATTGATCAAAATATCGGGATCTATCGATATCGATAAAGAATTATAATATGCTACGTGGTGCAGCCTTGACCGAGTAGGAGCTGAATTCGACCGATCACGCAATTGTCAGCCGTATGTATAATGCAATTAAGTTGATAATTGCGACCTCTGAGAATAGCGCCATCTGTGATCAAGTAGCGGAATTAACTTGTTAACCGAATCTTAGAGTGACTATAGACCGTAAATACGTTTTGAAGCTAAAGCAAAATAAATCTTATTTGGAGGTCACGCTATTTTATTACTAATAAATCACTTTAATATAAATTTTGTCAAAAAAATATCAAGACAGTGCTATCTACATAAGCTGTTTTACGCCATATTTGTTTTGGTGACTACTAACGCCGCAGTGGGAAAAAAATGAACTAAATTTCAATCACCTGACTGATTTTACGTCCGCTCTGTTCAAAGAGCTATGTTTCAATCCGCTATCTAGTTGGACGTTGAGCGACTCTTGTTCAATCAACGTTCGGCCTAGTCATTCAATTAAATGTCGCTATTCAGTTAACGCGCTAGCCATACAATTAAATAGCTGATTCAACCAGATGACTGCGACATATACATACAATGTATTGTAAACTATACAATCACAATACTAAGCTCACTTTTTTGTTAAAAACTCATGGTAACTATTAAATTGATTCTTAATCCATAAACTATCGTTAGGTGGTGTGTACGATATTGATTTGACATTGAATTACACACACTTGCCCGATGACATCATTTTCAGTACCAATCGCGTAATCTTACTTAGGTTTCGGCTTTCAATTAAGGCCGAAACCGAACCGCTCATCACTACTTGACAAATGTTCTTTTGTTTCACAAACAGAATAAAGTAATGTAGGTATGAACAATGTTACATTAGCGTTTACAGCGAATTCAAATGTTGAAAACAGCGGAAAATTTTAATGGCTCTTTGAAAGAAATATTGATGGACTACCTGTGAATTTATTTCCGTGAAAAACATTGACCCATGTGTTAAGCTAGATCGATATCTGTATGATCAAAATTCTATTTATTGAAAACAGTGACTGTGAACTTTTTTTATCGTTTTTCTCCGTAGATACTTCCTTTTTAAAACAGGAAACTAGATGCACAATGGGTTGCGGAATGTTTATAATAGTTACCGTGATGCTGGTGAACATGAGTGAGTTTTAGTCAGTAAAAGGCTGACACGCCCTCCCGCCGCACCCAGGACGGGAGCAGTCATTTGATGATTTCCCACTCACCAAAAAAAAAAACTAGATGCGCAATTGAGCACTAACCACTGCTTCCTTGTCAATTCAGAAGTGCCTATAAATGATTAAATCTAAATAAATACTTTGAATGTAAAAGTGTGTGTCTGTCTACCGTTAAATTATTAACAGGTGATCGAGTCACATTTAACCATTCATTCGCACAAACTTTCCCGTCAACCATAGTAGGATATCGCTTTCAGATCGGCTTCGGAACGTTAATGGACCTTCAACAAGTGTCGGTGCTCAAATACGTCCGGCGAATCTTGGTCAATCAGCTCCACTTCTTTGCTGACACGCCAAAGTAAGGAGTGAAGATTTTGTGCTAAATTATTGCAAGTAGGCCCTTGCAAATATAACTTTGTAAAATAGGCGATTATTGTTCTCTAGGCGTCTATCACCTAGTGCAAGTGCGGCGGTCATAACCAGATCGCTTTGTTTATTTAAATACCAGTTGTATGAAACCGTAATTCGCATCGCAGCCAATAAATTTTCAACCCAAAATTACCTATTCTATTTTTATCTAAACCATTGTTTAAAGCACTTTTGAATTGTCGAATAAAAAAAAAGGCTAGTTGCTTGTTCTCATCAGTCAGGTTCCATAGAAAAGAACGAGCAACAAAACTTCAAACACTCTGCTAAAATCAATGAATGGTCCAGCCACTGCGCCATTTGTCTCGCCAATTAATCTATTGAACAAGCGTCTATTGACCTTCGTCGACTTGACTATCGGATACTATCAGATATGAATAATCTCTTTCCTTTATCTTTGTTTATTTGGGACAGCTCGGTAACTTTCTTCGTTTAATTAATCTCTATCAATACAGCTTTTTTAATGTCCACTTACTTCATTGGCTATGAAGGAACGACTTTTACACAAAAGCCGTAATTTTCTTCTAGACATCCTCTATATATCTAGATGATATATTAGTCGAGTAAGAAAAAAATTCTCGCGAGCAACAATTCAATTTGTTGGCTCAATTTGTCAATTTGTAGAACGGTTCAACGTTCAATATGTTTAGAGGGGGCCTCAAAATGCCTTAGTACGATGACACGACGTACTATAACGTTGAAGATTCTTGTATGTTGAAGGATAATTGGATAATGGGTAATAACTAATATTCTATAGATATAATTTTAGTGATCTGTTAAACGCGATTCTACTGTTATTTTTAATATATTGCAACTGAATGTTGATTAACTTTCATCCTTATTTTAACCCCTAAAGTATTTTTTTTATTACTATTTCAAAAGCCATCAACTGCCAAAATGTTAAGTTTATAGCGCTGGCACTGCGTTCGTGAATTTCTAACTTGTTTTACAGGACTCGCAAAAACTCACTTTAAAAACTTAGTCGTGACAATTGAGAACAAAATATATTCCTATCGCTTAGTATCTCGATGACCCAGTATCTCTGAACGTTCTTTTCAGGTGCATTTACTACATCACAGACATCGATTTACATTAATATAAAAAACCCAGACTTATAGCTAGTTAGCTTTTGACTCGCAGTGGTATAGGAAACAAAAGGCAAAAGGAGAAAAACGCACTTAGTATGTGAAAAAATAAGATCTTCGGAAAAATCCTCGGTCGATTACAAATGGCCGGTGTTTTAGATTTTCATAATTATCCACCTATCAAAAGTATTGATTGATAGTGGTTTAATCCTATTATGACATTAGCCACTAGCCGTAACAACACAAAATTGCTTTTACGACGATCATAGTACCGCTCCATAAGCATACTAAACATGCTATTATTTGATTATCCTATCGTCGCTATATCAGCTTTTATTATATGACCAGACGAATGAGTAACCTGCCTAATTTTGGCGGTCAATGTTATGTTCCTGTTTTTTTTTTTTTTTCATTTTTTTCTCTCCCCGTGAAGGTCTGTTATCACATCATCATCATCAGCCTAAGAGCGTCCACTTCTGGTCATAGGTCTTACGGTCTGCGGTTCTGTGCCGCCTGCATCCAACGGCTCCCTGTGACCTTAACAAGGAAGTTATCACGTAACACGAATGCAAACGAAATCGAAGTCAGATAGAAAGTCGTCGATGTACATCTGTGGGGTTTAAGCATACTCCGTACTAAATTTTATCCAAATCAGTTCAGTGGTTTAGCCATTAAAGCGAAACAAACAAGTTACTTTCACATTTATTAATATGGTATATGGTATTAAGGTTTGATGACATCACTTTTTTATTTTATTTCAATTATAATGATCAAGACCAACTCAGCCATACCTTTACCGTAAAAAATATTTATCCAGCGCACGTTCAACCGTTTATTTCAATTAGACAAGTTGTGGCGTGAAAGAGACCGCAGGTGACAAAGTGGTTCTATCAAATCAACCCCTAGGGATCTACGACGGCATGCAAGAGGTCTATGCCACTCTCCCATTAATTTAGATCTCTTTTAGTCAATCGGTCTGTCAGCCGTATTCAATAAACATTTATAATGTATCATTAAAAACTTTTTTCAAAAAAAAATAACCGCCTTCAAAAACTAAAAACCCAATAATAACTAAAATTTCGGAAGTCGGTGGCAACACAAATTGAATGGCAGAAGAGAAACCACCGACTTCCGAAATTTTAGTTATTATTGGGTTTTTAGTTTTTGAAGGCGGTTATTTTTTTTTTGAAAAAAGTTTTTTATTTATTACTTTTTAGTGTCGACTCCCAATGTTTGACTGTGTATAGTATCTTTCAAAGTAATTTATTTTCAAAATAAAACTACTAACAATCTTATAAAACGAAAATAGAAACTTGAAAACAAAGCACACATCGTCTATGAAAATTTCGTCAATTTTTTTTTGTTCTTGGTGAATTTTTCGAGAAGCACTGAACCGATCGCTACAAAATTTATATGGGACCACCCCTGAATCATGACTTATCAAACAAAAAAAGAACCATCAAAATCCGTTGAGAATTGACGGAGTAATCGATGAACAAACATACAAAAAAAAAAAAAAAAAACATACAAACAGCCGAACATAGTACCTCCTCCTTTTTGTGAAGTCGGTAAAAATAATAAACACTTCTGGCATTTATTTGGAGTTTGCCGTGGGCAGTTGCGCTGGGGGTATTTTGTTTTATAATAATGTAGTGATCAAAGACAGTGATAGGCAAAAAATAGATACGCCGATCACGCTGACCTTCTTTCCATGCAATTCTATGCACCTGTTTCTATAGCAACAACTGCTTATTCTACACCAACTAACTAAACAACACCACTAGAACTAAATTTAAGTGCTTATTAATATTCTAAATGTTATACAATATAAGCACATACATTACAATCGCGTGATTGTCCTGAAACATTTTATAATTTACAACTAATTATAAACACGACCTCTTGATAAACAATAACGCATTATAGTATATAAAAGAACAAAACAAAAGAATTCAAACTTTATTTCTTTAGTTCAAAGTATATTATCAATTATTATTCTACGTCAACGACCACTCGCATAGACCGTGTAGGCGCATGCGAAAAGCAAGTTCTAAATTTAAATATTCAACAGTCAATGTTCTCATAACGTTTGAAGCTTTTGAAAGGGATGGACGTAGGTAAACATTTTAAGAGTTTGTATTAAAACAGGTTTTATGGCGCTTATGGATTGCTGCATGTGCAGTGCATGTGGTAACCTTGGGAATCTGGTTTTAATCAGTAAGGAGGATATTAGCATTTTGAATACATTCAAACAAACGCGTTTGGTCTACTTTTATCATATTGTAAAGCAGCTTTGCAAGTGATATAAACATTTCGGAATTTATTTTCAATTTTTTACTGTATTAACTGAATGATTTATGAGATATGTTTTTTTTAATCATGTCATGATAGTGTAATAGTGGTCTAGAGGTAGAGACGCCCGTCCGCCCGATTCTAATGTAAGATCCCAGATAGAAACCGCAGATGGTTCAATATTCAATATTTTTTATAGCAACCAATTTCCGGATGATAACTAGATGTGACCAAAATGTGGAAATGCGGGCCAAAACTTGTATTTTGTACGACTAGGTAACTAATAATTCAAGTCAACTCACTGACGTCATTTCGCCAAATTAAAATTACACTCATACCTATCGTATTACCTAAGCGGCCAACCAAACATTGTCATTAAAATTCTGTAAGCGTAGATTCCATACTTGGATTCCTCGCGGATTGGATGATTGAATATTTAGGAGTAGTGCTATCTTCAATCATGCCAGAAATGTGATTGAAGTAGACACAATAGAGATCTTTGTGGAGGAGATTATTCTACGCTACCACTTTACCTGTTTAAGAAAAGTGGCTGAGTTCTAGATTAAAGGGTTTTGTGGCCTGCCAGTGTAGTCTCAAGCACAATGAGATACATCATTCTTATCTATTGAATCTATACCATATTCGCCTTATTTGTGTCGCCGCAGTAAAATAATATCAGGTGGATCGTCAGCTTGTTTGCTATTCAATGACAAAAAAAACTGTCATTGGCCTATTAGGTACATTAGTTAAACACACGGAATATGACGTCATCTACGCTTCCCTCTTTATTTTCAATATACTAACAGGATCGTTTTAATGTCCACGAACGAAGACTCTTCCATTGGGCGGTGGACGATTCGGCGATTTCCATTTGGCGCTGGACGATTCGGCGATAGATAAATCATCAAGAATAATCTTAAGCTACCAAGACTTCCTTGAAGAAAACAACAGAATTTTTATGAACATAATTCAATGGACAATCTGCCTTGACGAAGCACGGTGATATACCTTTGCCTTTCAGTGGGATAATAATTTGGTATTTTTTGGCTTTCATGTCGTCATGCACTAGACCGTGTTCTTCCAGTCTGAAACGAGGTCGTTTGTCAGTGTAGGTGCCAAATGTACTTTTTTCTCTACACTGTCACTATCTCACGACTCACGACCCACGCAGTCACAGACGCGTCTAAGTCGTCACAGACACTGCACGTCTAGACAGTCCAAAATCACTTGAATTCACCGGCTATGACCAGCCATCTTTAAACATATGGGCATCTTACTCACTGCTAGCTCCCGATGATTACTCACTGATTTTCTTAAGCGTCCGAAGTTACATACGTGCGTCGGAAAGACATAAAGCAGAAAAAAAAATACTTTTATGAAATAGGTAACAAACATGTCCATGAGTGACCATTCGGAACTATTTTCGTTACTAGCTTTATACAAGCATACGGTTTTGCCCCCCAGTTATCAAGTATTGTCATCCCCTATTTTATTCCGTTAGGTGTTGAATATCGAAGAATCGCTTATAAGCCCAGTTATAAACCTAAATCATTTAGCTAACTTAAGTTTCTAAATTACTAAAACCGACGACTGTCTTAATAGACATGTTCTTACATCACCGATAGCAACGGGCATTGCCGCCATAACCAATTCAGCTCCCAAATTGGACACGACTGAAAACGGCATTTACGAAACGAATGACGAAAGACAGAAACGTACACGTAAATACATCGAAAGTGAAAACAGCGGCATTGACGTAATATCGCCAAAAAATTGGCACAACGCGCATCCTATGATCAAACTACAACTGAATGGTCGTTTTTGACGTCAACGATGACCAGTTGGCAACTGATGGCAGTATTTGAATCTATTATTATTATGTGACCGATATACGAGTTTATATGCTCTTAGATGTGAGATGGCGATGGGACGTGATGTAGACCGTCGCCGTCTAGGCGCGATGTCTGTGGTGGCTAGGGCACGTGCCATGCACTGAAGCGCGATTTTTCGTGCGTTAACGCATTGGTCATTAAGATATTTTATGGTTTATACTATATGCCTTGCATTGTCAATCTATCTTCTATCTTATCTTCATCTATTATATGAAATGGTAAACTGACTGACTGTTGTTATATCAACGCACAGCTTGGGCTATTCGTAAAGATACGAAACTTGTAAGTATTCACTACGAAAGGATTTTTGGAAATTCCAACCTTAAACAAGAATAGGAAATGAAAGTCTCGACATCTACACGGGCGAAGCCACGGGCCAAACCTAGTATACGTACTTTTTTTTTTTAAGTGGTAACCAAAGCACCGCCAAAACTATTGAAATCGTGAATGGACTGACTGTCATGGGTATATTTCAACGAAATCCCTTGGCCTGATGAAAGCACAGAGATTTGAGTGGACCTATTTTGGTAGTGCAAACATGGAAAGCTATTAAAGAGGTCTTTGCTCAACGTAAGGCCAGTGAAAATTTATTTTTTCTAAATAAAAACAACCACATTAATAAGTAATGAAAATAACATCGAGTGTTGAGGCTATTATGTACTCATTCCTAGTTATCTATGTCAATCAAAGAAGAACTGTTCCAAAATCACCAATGTTGCAATGAGTAATTTTAATCCAAGTTCCAAGTTATTTAAATTAGAACATCAGACAATAGAGTCAACCTCTAGCAGTAACTTCAATACCACGATTTACAATGAGACAATAGAGTTAAACTCTAGCATAATTGTTGCATCCACAGTAACCTTAATAATAATTATTATAAAATAGTTCATCAAAACATACAGGGTGTGATAGGTAAAGAATTAGAATTAGAGTTGTTCATGAACTGTAGTTATATTGATATCCTTTGTATTACTGAACATTGGTTAAAAACCCACCAGTTCATGTTCAGCTTTAATAACCACCAGGTAGCCAGCTCGTTCAACAGAGTGAATATGATACGGGGTGGATCCCTTATAATTATCCGTAATAATATCAAATTTAAAGAACGAAATGATATTGTAAGTGTTTCTGTTGAGCGAGTTATAGAAATTGCTTGCATTGAGCTTGAGCGGTTCATTATAATAACTGTATACAGACCCCCATGTGCTTCCTATGAAACTTTTGACAAATATATGGAAGAAGTATTAATCAAGACTTGTTGTAGTAACAAAATAGTTGTTGTCTGTGGAGACTTCAATATTAATATCCTAGATAAATCAACTACAGTAAATAAATTTATATCTTTATTTAAGTCATATAACCTGTACCCAAGATTCTTTGAGCCGACCAGAATAACCGCCACTAGTGCTACATGTATTGACAATATTTTTACCAACTCAAGTCCTTCTGACCATTTAATTATAAATGCACTGGATTCTGATCACTGTGGCCAGTTAGTCACTTTCCCTCTGAAAAGTCAATTCAGAGCTCAAAGAAAACTTGTAAGTTTTGTTCCTGTAAATAAAAACCGTTTAGGCCAATTTAAAAATAATTTAATGGAGAAACTACAGGACCTGCCTTATGATAACAACCCTGATCAGGCATATAGCTTATTATTCAATTTAATCAATTGTGAATTTATGAAAGTTTTCACAAAAAAAACATTGCCTGTTAGTGACCGCCTTATATTTAGTGACTGGGCAACCCCAGGTATTTATAAAAGTCGCCAAAAATTGTTTGACCTGTATCATGAAAAAACATATAATCATAATATAGCTTTTAAGGAATATGTCAAAAATTATTCGAAACTTTTTAAAAGAGCCTGTTCCTCAGCAAAAGCCATACATATTAAAAATAAAATTAAATCTGCTGGAAATAAAATTAAAGCAACTTGGAATATTATTAATTCTGAAATTGGAAGAAACACAGTACAAAACCGTGACTTCCATTTAATAATTGATAATCAAGACATTGTAGCCGACGTGGAGGTAGCTACAGAATTTGAGAATTTTTTTACTAATATTCCATTAATAACAACAAAAGCATTGTCGTCTTCCTCCACTTCTGCTTACTCTATACTCAAAGAATGTGTATCAGAATGTGACAAACACTTTGAATTTGCAACTGTAACTGCAAAAGATGTTATAGACTCTTTTAAGGATCTTGATGTAAAGAAAACTGCTGATCTCTGGGGATTGTCAGTATATACATTGTCGTCAATAATTGATGTTATTTCTCCTTTTTTGGGAATTGTTTTCAACTCTTGTGTTAATTCTGGTGTATTTCCTGATTTGATGAAACTAAGCAAAGTGATTCCATTGTTTAAATCTGGTAGCACAACGGATCCTACGAATTTTCGGCCGATCTCAATATTACCTACATTGAGTAAAATTTTTGAAAAATTGATTTTAAAGCAAATGTTGAGACATTTTAATATACATAGATTATTTCACCTGAAACAATTTGGTTTCACAAAGGGCCGTTCAACTACAGACGCGGGCGTGGAATTACTGAAGAGCATATTCGAGGCTTGGAGGAATCGCAAGATGCTCTTGGTATTTTTTTGCGACTTGTCCAAAGCTTTCGATTGCGTACATCATGATACACTCATCAGGAAACTGTATCATTATGGTATGAGGGACAGAGCTCTCGACCTTCTGACTTCTTACCTGAACAATAGAATACAGAGGGTCGATGTTAATGGAAAGAGATCCGAGGGATCTGCGGTTACTATGGGCGTACCGCAGGGTTCAATTCTAGGTCCTTTTTTATTTTAATTTATATTAATGACCTACCTTTTTACATAAGGGATAATCATAAAATAGTATTGTTCGCAGATGACACCTCACTTATTTTTAAAATCAAGCGTCAACTAGTTAATTTTGACGATGTTAACAATGCTCTTTCTAAAGTTGTCCATTGGTTTAATGTAAATAATCTTCTTCTTAACGAAAAAAAGACAAAAGTCTTAAAATTTTCTACGCCAAACGTTAGACAGCTGAGTACCAATGTTCAACTGAATGGAATAGAGTTGAACCCTGTTGAGTCAACAGTTTTTCTTGGATTAACTATTGACTCCAAATTGCAATGGGGGCCACATATTGAGAAATTATCAGGAAGACTAAGTTCCGCCGCCTATGCTGTTAAAAAAACTCGCTATATAACTGATGTGGATACAGCCAGAATTGTTTATTTCAGTTATTTTCATAGTCTAATGTCATATGGGATTCTTCTCTGGGGAACCTGCGCGGACATCAATTCCATCTTTGTTTTACAAAAAAGGGCTGTTCGAGCTATTTATAACCTTGGTCCGAGGGATTCTCTTAGAGAAAAATTCAAAGAAGTAACCATTCTGACTGTAGCTTCACAATACATATTTGAAAATTTAATGTATGTTCATAAAAACATATCGGATTTTAAAAAAATATCTGATGTTCATAGTTTTAATACCAGGAACAAAGACAACCTTGCTGTACATCACACTCGCCTCCACAGAGTAGGCAACTCGTTCATGGGTCAATGTATACGTTTTTATAATAAACTTCCCACAGATATCCGAGAGTTACCCATTAGAAGATTTAAAATCTGTATTAAAACCAAACTTTGTAAAAAAGGGTACTGTAAAATTTCAGAATATTTAGAAGACAAAAAAGCTTGGGATTGAACCGCTCGCTCTGCTAATCACTGTTAATATTCATACTACTTATAATTTTTTTTAGTTGTATAAAAAAGAACCATAATTATTATTGTAAGTGTACAAATCATGTAGAATGCACTATATAAGTATTTTGCACGCGACTTGTAAGCCCACTTTTTTTTATGTTGCTACAAGTATTATTGTGTTGGTTCGTGGAGCTCCTAAAGATTAAGTTGAGCTCACGATGCTTGTTGAGGCAGGTGTACCTAAATATTGTAATTGGAACTTTCCTCAAGAGGCCTGACCGAAACGTATTCTGCATGGTTCGTTGCACAAAAAATGATGAATCTATGTCTGGACTTTAAAAGAGACGATAATCCTTTGAGTTTGTTTCGGCATTTCTTCTCAGAGGTAGTCAGCTAGGAAATGCCGACTCCATCTAGTTTAAAAAAAAATGACATGTAAAAGTGATGTAATATCCTACTTGCATAATAAACAATTTCAATTTAATCCAGCCTCTGACAAAAAGGTCTTTGTCCTGTTAAGAAACAATTACATGCTAATATTACACTAATGGCTATTAATAACCTGTGCCTACAAACGAATATATGTATAGGTATGACGAGTGCATGACTCAGGAAGTTTGAAATTTCCAACATTCGCCCCATATGTGTAGAATGAGCGTTTAATGCAAATAAATTAGTCATGTTAGCTTTTGGTAAATGATTAATGGCCTATGATAGATCTTTGGTTACTGCTTTGTTCCCGTGGGTTATAGTTGTATAGCTTTTGTTATTATGTATGAGCTATATTACTGTTAAGTTTTATCAAAATCCATTAATAAGTTTTTGCGTGAAAGAGAAATAAACATCCACATAACATATAAAAATCTTTTGGAACCACAAAATGCAGGAAACGCGTTTTGTTAGCTCTTCTAAATACGTCAATCGATTTCTTTCCAGCTTATTTTGGCCTCTTTCATAGCGGTTGCCAGTTGCTGCAAGAGAGGCCTATTTCCATGGGCTGTCCAACAATATATTTATTCATTTCGAAACAGATTTTTGATAATAGATGGTGGATGCTATTCTATTTCCGAGAAAAGACAGGATAGTTTTCATCATGAAAATCTCCCGGGAACGGGAACTATTAACCCACGCGGACGAAGTCGCGGGAAAAAGCTAGTTCTGATATAAAATTCAAAGTATCAAAATCCGTTCAGTAGTTTTTGCGTGGAAGCGTAACAAACATACACACACAACTTTCACATTTGTAATATTATATGATTATAATATTAGTAGGACTACTAGATAAATAAAACTCAATTTTTTTTTTAAATCACAATTGATCACAATCAAAATGATGGATGTAGCGTAATCAGATTTTGTGATAACTGTGATTAACTGAGATAGGTCAATCACAGCGATAAAAGAATATCATTTACATGTAACGTATTATGAAAGTACACAGTTGTGTAACACGTGCTTTTTTGGTATCATAGTGAGGTCACAGTTTTACGATCCATACAGTTGTAAAACGAATGTACTTGCATAGAGCAACGGCGGGGATCTCGAGGGGAAGTGGGCGGCGCGGATCGCTGCCCACGAGTGCGCGTAGTTGGGGGGACCAAACTCTGGGGCTAACGCATCCGTGTAAATCGCGAGCGAGTTTTCAAGAATCATTGAATAAACTTATTATAATGGTGCACACTTCTTGTTCTGTGTACGTATGTACCTCGACAACGAGACACAATAAGGATTTAAGATTTCATAGATTTCCCCGTGACGCGAGGTAAGTTTATTCTTATAAATTCGTATTAAACAGGTGGGTATCTACTAATATTTATTTTGTATAAACTCGTCGTGTTTATAGTTACGTATATAATAATTATAGTAGGTACGAGTAAAGTTAAGTTATACACGTATTCGTATACGTTATATTATTACAATCGGAAAAACATTTCAATCGGCATCATTTATATTTCGTATTGTAGGTATACTTATACGCTTTGCGAACGGGCTATCTCAGGCACTTGGACACTGTTCACGCAATGTTAGGTTATTTATTTATTTATACAAAAGTTAAAAAAAACTAAAACCTGACTACGAAAAACCCGGATAAAACAATAAGCAAAGGTACTTAGGTACCTTCTGTCCTGTGTACCAGTCTGTTTCCAGGTTATGACCGTAGTCGCATGCCGCTGTGACCTGTCTTTTTTTCTTCTAAAGCTTGTATCTCGAAAACGGTGTGTCCTATCGCAAAAATAATGAAGCCCCCCTTTATAAAACCCCACAGCCGCGTAATTCTCACATGTAGGTAATATTCAATTAGGAAAAAAATAAAGTTTGTCTTTTTTGACAACCCTTGCACATTTGCACGCGGTAGCGTAAATACCTACACGGGCGGCGAGCGGCGGCGGTGTCGTCCGACATCAAAGGCGTTTACCAACTGTATGGATCGTTAAACTGTGGTGAGGTGGTTCTGTCTGAGATAATATTTATCATTATTTGTAGGGCTACGTATTTTAGGGGTGCTAAAGGGACATCAAATCATCAAATGACTGCTCCCGTCCTGGGTGAGGCGGGAGGGCGTGTCAGACTTCTACTGACTAAAACCTACTCATTTTCCTTCGGTTGCCCTTTATGTTCCGGGGTTACGGTAACTATTATAAACATTCCGCAACCCCGGCAGGCGTTGGCCCTGTTGGGAGCCTTCTCCTGCTGACTTCTCTTTGAGGCAAAGGGACCATTAGGCGTCACGTTAACATTATATTATTTAACCAGCTTTCGCTCGCGGCTTCGCTCGCTTGAATTAAGAAACTTCCATCCCCAATTTTATCCCTTTTGGGTTGGAATTTACAAAAATCCTTTCTTAACGGATGCCTACGTCATAACATCTAACTGCATGCCAAATTTCAGCCCGATCCGACCAGTGGTTTGGGCTGTGCGTTGATAGATCACTATGTCAGTCAGTCACCTTTGAGTTATCTATACTAATATTATAAAGAGGTAAAATTTGTAAGTTTGTAGGTTTGTAAGTTTGTATGTAGTTATCGAGGAATGCTATAGGCTATATACCATCACGCTACGACCGACGAGAGCGGAGCAGTAACGAAAAATGCGGGTGAAACCCGCAGGGGACAGCTAGTATGTAAATATTTAGATTTAGCGTCAACCAATATCAGAACTATAATTTGGAATGCAATGGAAGACAACAAACAAAATGGGAGCCACACGCTTTTGAATTTAAAATTATTTGAAGTCGGTTATTTATAACTTTTTTAACTTCAGTGATCAGTGAAATATACAGTCAAACTGTCAAGGTGTGTAAGGCTGAGGCTACACTAGGCTGCGACGCACGAGCGATTGAAACAAATACATGGATTCTCACTAAATGGCTACACCGTTCATCAAATATTACCAGCGATCTTTGATTATTTCTGCGACAGGAACTACATTACTGTAATCACGGCACCGGCTACATCGACGTATCAGCGAAATTGAATCGAATATACGCCAGATTTTCGGTTATAATGTAGCCATTCCATGTTTATCTCGTTTCGCTCTTCCAGTCGCATCGCAAATCGCTGCCTACTGTAGCCTCAGCCTAAGACCCGTACCGACCATTCCAGAGCATCTCGAAGAATCTTTTATTACCTACAAACACATGGCGCCTGTAACGATTCCTAAACACAACACCAATTCGTTCTTTCATCTCAGAACAGCATCGAACCCGTTACGATGTTATAAAACTTCGCTCTTCCAATTGTAATGATTAACGATACATACGTCTTAATTGAGGACGATGAAAACAGTGACGCCTTCTGATCAAAACAGTGACGTCATCGGCTGAATATTTTGGCAAGTCACTGAGAGATTCTAGATTCAGCTGTTGCTCGTCTAAATTCGATAGATTTTTAACTTTGAAAAAAATAAGGTCATGGCTATTGGTTAAGGCGCCTTTCATCCAAGAGGTTGTGGGTTCGGGGAAGCCCGAATGTGACTTTTTCAATTCATAATAGTCAGAGACAATGCCTAAAATTTTTACGCACTTTTACGTTGGACTGCATAGGGTAAATAAATATTGAACGTAATCTAAAACATAGATAATATGAAAAGGAAAATATCATTTAAAAAACCGGTTTTTTTATATTGTTACATGCAAACCTGTTATTGTTTACATTTGCATGCAGGATAGCTTGGACTTAATGTACTGACAGTGCCGAGGGCTCTGCTCAGCATGTAATGATATCAGCAAAAATACATTACATAGAAGATATTTGAGTTTAAACCTTCAAACACACGTGATTCGAGACACAATAAAAAGAGAATAGCAGCCCGACAGCCGGCTGTCGCTTGGTTGTCGAAAGGTAAGAAAGTAAATATGAAATAGAGGAAGTATCCCTCCTTTTTTGCCTCCCTTTTTTGGCGTCTTCATAAATGGCTGGAACCTCCTCGGCCTCTACTACTAAGTTCTTTTAACACCCTACTGACTGTTTCTCATTTTTCTTATTTAAATAGAAAGAGTTTTCCTAGCTCGTATAAAAATCTTAGGCTTGCACGGTTTTTGACCCCCTGCCCGTCTGGGTTGCTCGCTTGCTTAGCGCGAGTTTATTATTCGCGCGATGCTTGTGGACGCGATGTATTGGTGCCTAGTAGGGTAAGTTCGCCTGTTCGCGTCCATAGACCAATTCGCGTCCATTTTACGGATCTCCTTCAAAAAATCCTCGAAATTAAGAAAACTTACACACCAGTCAAACGAATAGTCATTACCGGTAATACCTCAATGTATAAGAGACACGCACATAAGGTCAAAAGGTCCGTGCGACAAACCAATCCTGTTTAAAAAAATATTTAGTTCTGGCTGTTTAACAAGGAAGCGCGAAAGTGCGGTTTTTTAGATAAAAAATAGTGTGCAGCGGTGCGTTCGATGGTAAGATTTTTATTGTTTTATGTGAATATTAGGATTAATAGCTGTTTCTAGACTTTTATAATGAAAAAAGGAATAATGTTAATCTTGAATTTGCTTAGGTTTTTTACATTTAACGGTTAAAATAAGGTGGACGCGAATTATTACATCGAATTTACAAAACTTCCACTTTGCGTCCGCAATGGACGCAAACTGTACCTACAGTGGATAATAATAAATCCAATTGCGTCCACTAAGTATTTTAGTTAAATACAACTGCCTTCCCGTTCCCGGGGGTTTCTGGAATAAAAACTATCTGTCCTATGTCCTTTCTCGGGTCTCAGACTATATCTGTACCAAATTTCATTCAAATCGGTTCAGTGGTTTAGGCGTGAAGGAGAGACAGACAGACAAACGGATTATTAATCAAGACTGATATAAATTTAGCAAAATTTTTTTAAAAAAATTTTTGCTAAATTTATATCAGTCTTGATTAATAATCCGTTTCCGTTGTAAAAACGGAACTCTTATATGATCACTTTGCTATCCGTCCGTCCGCCCGTCTGTCAAGACCCTTTTTATCAGAAAGGCGTCGTGATATCGAGCTGAAATTAATATCACATACATAGGTCTGCTTTTTTCATCTCGATGAAACAAATAATGAAGGGAACACTCCCTTTTTCCCTAAAAAGGAAGGTAATGGACATGTGCATTCTGCCCACCCTCACCTACGGAGCGAAAACGTGGTCATTAACCCAGCGTCAAAAGTCCGCACTCGGGGTTTGCCAGAGAGCAATGAAACGCAGTATTTTAGGAATACAATTCGCAGATCGCATAAGAAACTCGATACTGCGTTCCAAAACTAAAATTGCGGATGTAGGGCACACGGCTGCCAAACTTAAGTGGAACTGGGCTGGTCACATCTGTCGCATGCCGGAAGAGCTCTGGGCAAAAGTAACCACATTGTGGATCTCAAACAGCAGTAAACGGCAACGCGGCAGGCCCAGGCGGAGATGGCGGGACGTACTTGATAGATATGACAAGGATTGGCCCGAAACCGCACTAGATAGGGATATGTGGAAGGAGGGAGGGGAGGCCTTTGCCCTGCAGTGGGTCACAGACGGCTGACAATGATAATAATAGGTCTGCTAACTCTCAAAGCAGTGAAAAAATCGAATTTCTAAATCAACGCATCAAAAATGTATGGCTGTTTACTTTCCATTTATATTGCACATTTAGACATTTGCAAGGGAATCAAAACCTATAGGGTACTTCCAATTGACCTAGAATCTGTGAAATTTAGCAAGAAGCATTGTCATGTGGCACATGTAAAGGAAAAGCTCCAAAAACCGTATTGAATGAATTTTACAAAAAAAAAATACGGAACCCTCGTTGCGCGAGTCCGACTCGCACCTGACCATTTTTTTTTCATAATTTATATTCATAAATAAAGTTTTTTTTGGAATTCAGCTTTTTTTTACAAATTTTTAAAAATATCACCCCTATATTCCTTTTCTAAGTGGTTGGACGCAAAATGGTCCACGGGTGGACGCAATTTGGATTTTTTGGACGCAAACTGGGTAAAACGCCTAATTTTGAAACTTTTCTATTTAAAAAAAATCACTAAAGGTTTCGAACAAAACTGCAAGTAAATCTTAAAATAGACTAATATAACTAACACATCACATAATTTTTTCATAAAAAACAGTTTTAGAACAATTTTATTATCGCCGTCAAAGTTGCCAACTGCACTAAATGGACGCGAACAGGCGAAATGACCCTATCTCGCCAACGCGCTTATGAATTCGCGCGAGTCAATTTGCGGCGAATTCGCCCTTGACAGGGTCTTAGTTCAAGGAAGATCCCTCATATCGTTGGCGCGTCATAGGCCACGGGTGCTTCTGTAGGTCTGACGAGGAACACCGCGGTGGTTTTAGCCGGTAAAAGTCCGGCACCACCTCGTCTTGCCCAGACAGGGAGTAGTCCATGAGGATAAGTCCACATGAAAAATAAAGATTGAAGAGCCTTAGCCCCGCAGAGAGAATTTTTTGTAGATACCACGGAAGACTTGACAATGAAGCAAAGATAACTTCAGCATCTGGAGTAATGTGATGACTCATTAAAGAAAACAAACGATAGATAAGGTTGTCTTGTCGCCTATGTGTTTGTTCAGCGATATCCCACAAATTATGACAAGTTTTATGGCTTCTGCTTATAATGTGTGATGATATCTTATAGAGTTACTTTTTTAAGATGAGATTTTTTGACATTGAATCGGCAAACAAACGCGCTGTCTAATGTTAAACTCATGACATTTGAACGTCGTTTGGAAGCTGAAAAACAAATACTGGGTTATGATTGGAGAAAACGTTTAAGTATGTAAAGAAGACAAGTAGAAGAATTGAGAGGGAAAGGATGGCCAGAGACCATATGGGTGGCTTATATGAAGTATAATGTTCAAAGTTTTTTTATTACGTGCTGTACCAAATATGAAACGTTCTCTCTAGTTCTCTATTCTATATCCATACTAATATTATAAATGGGAAACACACTTTCTGTCTGTCTGTCTGTCTGTATGTTCGTCTTTCTTTCACGGCAAAACGGAGCGATGTATTGATGTGATTTTTTGAGTGGAGATAGTTGAAAGGATGGAGAGTAACATAGGCGACTTTTTGTCTCTTTCTAACGCGAGCGAAACCGCGGGCAGAAGCTAGTATTTATATAATTTATAAATAACTACATACATAAGGTAAATTACACCCACCATACGTTACCATACCATATGTTAGAACATATGTTCAAAGTTTTTTTATTCCGTGCTGTACCAAATATGAAACGTTCTCCCTAGTTCTTTATTCAGCTCGGCAAACTAGATTTAATTGAGAATAGATATAAATGGGAAGAGTTACAAGAAAAACCGTCAAGCTGTATAGACGCGGAAAGCCGAACGGACGCGTCCGTTCGGCTGACGCTGGTTTTCAGTGCCGGCTAGCACTGAAAACCAGCGTCGTGGACTCATGCCTGTGTATGGGTCACGGCATTATGCTGAGCGCTAGCCGTTTCGCGCAGTAGTGACGCTACTTAGCTGTCTTTAGTTTTAAGGTTTATTGTATACTAGCTTTTGCTCGCGACTTCGTCCGCGTGGATGCATAGTTCCCGTTCCCCGGGGGATTTCCGGGATGAAAACTATCCTATGTCCTTTCTCGGGTCCCAGACTATAGGTACCAAATTTCATTCAAATCGGTTCAGTGGTTTAGGCGTTAAGAAGAGACAGACAGACAGATTTCGCATTCGCATTTATAATATTAGTACTGATAAGTTTTTTATTTTGTAGCGCACTTTTCACGAATAAATTGTTTTTCTTTCTTTCTTCTTCTTTCTTGTTTTCTTGGACATAAGCTGAATTGAGTTGGATAAGTGTGCGTAGTCCCTTAATCGTTATACCGGAGCATAAACTCACGCGTGCCCTCGACACCAAATAAAAATGAAAATAGACTCTATTTCACAACATATTTTGTCACATATTTGTTTACAGGACATGGCTTTCAAAAGGTTAATTTAATTTCATAACGCTTTTTGTTCGGTTTCCTTCCTCCAATCCAGTGAATCATGTCAGCAGTAATTTAGTTTTGTCACCAACGTCACTTAGAGGAAAACTGATTACTCCCACGGTAATTATAGAATTATCTGAATGAGTAATGCTGCACACCACTGTAGTGGTGATGAAAAATTGGTTTTAAGTATGGGTAAGAAGGTTCTAATTTAATTGGACAGTCGGTTGTAGCGGTTGTAGCGGTTGTTATTTTAAGTAGAGGGAATTTTGTGAAGTTATAAGCTGTACCCGGGTATAAGCAGACTGTTTATGGGCGCCTTAAAACCACATGGTTTTGAAATATCTTTATTCTTTATTTATCGATTTCCGATCAATTGATGATTTTTAGTATAATAAATTGTGCAGTTTTGTATAACAGGGAAAAATTAACACTTATTATTATTTAAAATTTTCATGTTTGAATATTCGTGTTCTAAAATATGCATACAAATAACCCAGTTCCCAGACTAAGGGCTATTACAAAATAAAAGCAATATTATTATGAGTTACTAGCTTTTGCCCGCGGCTTCGTCCGCGTGGAATAATAGTTTCCGTTCGATGAAAACTATCCTATGTCCTTTTTCGGGTCCCAGACTATATCAGTACCCATTCAAATCGGTTCAGTGGTTTAGGCGTGAAGAAGAGACAGACAGACAGAGCTACTTTCGCATTTATAATATTAATAGGGATTACTAAAAAAAACGTTGCGGAAAATTCAATGGAAATAGGTTAGGCAATTATTAATAAATCATTATTCATGGTATGTTTTTCCCACTAAATGACCATATTCTTAATAATTTGTGTAACAATTATATAGGTAAGGGTGTTGTTCTATTCTTTGTGAGTCAGGCGAATTCCAGTAATTTGTTACATAACAATTTATAATGATGTTATAAGTAAAAAAGTGTAGATAGGTTACCCAAACGAAATTTAATCTTCAAAAACGGCACACTAACGCACACATTATATTACACGTCAAAGTAGGATGGCATGATTGAAGTAGTGCGAGTGAAAAAGAGATAAACGTCAAATGTCAACGCGATACTCAGTATCATGTTTGCCAGTTGGCAAATTTTTAATATAGTACTTTTTGACTGCATATAACATTAGCATTCTGAAAGTCATCGCTGCTAGGTATGACTGCCCTTTTCAAACACATTGGATAGGGGTAGTTAATGGAATTTTGTAGGGGTGCAATATAATTGTATAATAATTAGATACTAACACTACTAACATAAATTGTAAGTTAATATTGTTACTAACTCACTAACCAAATATGGGCATTTGCCTGAAATAAAAATTTTTCTATTCTATTCTATAACTTACAACAACACAGTAGTTAAACATGTAGGTAAAACAGCGATATTCGAAGAGTGGCGGTCTCTGTTTTAGATGAAAAAAGCATCCGTGGAAAGAAAAAAATATCAGCTGTTTCATACATTATGGTCGGGAGGTCATTGAACTTTTGTTAGAAACAGCTGATATTTTTTTCGCGATTTCACAGTTGGTTCCATAGTAAAAGTTGTTTGTTTTCATGAGTAGAATCATCTCCTAGCGGATTGTGCACGACCAAGAATACACCTGGCCCTAGTCTTAGTACAAAATATTTAACCATGCGTTAATAACTTCACGTAGTTTCGTTTCGTACAGAATTTTAAACACATTCAAATTATGCTATCCCGCTAGAAGTTCCGTTATTCGCCAAAATGTAGGAGAAATGGTTTGTTGAAAGTATTTGCGTATGGCACGGTTTCAAATTGTGTGCAGGCAATTATGACACGTTGGTTCGACGATTTTAGGTAGGCAAACAATAAATTGGTAAGGGAAAATGGGCACGAAACATCGCATTTTAGTTGTAATATAAGAATTATGCGCGTAATGCCAAATTCGCAAAATGGCATATTGACGCCAAATTACTTATACATTCGCAAAAAGTGTTCTTCTCAAAATGACACACTATCGTCTGTAGTGACACAATTCGAGAATAACAAGAAAGATATTGTTATGCGTTAATGGCATGTTGCCTGATGTTGCGGGAATGTTTATAATAGTTACCGTGACCTCGGAACATAAAGGGCAACCGAAGGAACATGAGTGGGTTTTAGTCAGTAAAAGTCTGACACGCCCTCCCGCCGCACCCAGGACGGGAGCAGTCAGTTGATGATTTCCCACTCCCAAAAAAAAAATGCGTTAATGGCATTTTGCGAAAAAGATGTTTTGCGCTATGGCAGTTTACTAATCTGGCATTTTCATAATTTGGGAATGTGGCACTATGTGCTACAAAACGTTATTGCCACCGATTTCAATTAATCATCCGAGCCACTTTCAAAGCATGACAAACTACTAAAAAATGACAAATGGTCTAACCAAATGACAACAGTAAGTTCCAGTTAAGCCCGGTTATATTGATTAGTGGCTTATTCAGCGGTTATGTAATGTTGGTACTTATTGGCAAACGGACGTTTCGTCCTTTTTGTCCTTTGATTAAGAAACTTTTGCCAGCGGGTTCGCCTGCAGATACTATCGGGGTCTAAGCAATTAATTATGCAAGTTCTTTTTTTAATCTTGTTTCGTTAGCACGAATCCCTTGCTGGTCTGTTTACCCCCTAGGTCATAGGTTCTCAACGTGGGCGATAACGCCCCCTTGTGGGCATTGAGACTTTTGGGACGTTCGGGGGGCAGTAGAAGACCCAGAGAAAATTAGGGGGCATTGAGATGGCGCAAAGGGGCGTGGGTAGATAAAAAAATACAGTCTAAAAAGGCAAAAAAATACACGCTAATCACGTACTTAAGTCAATCACGTCTCAAAGTGGGCGGTGAGTAAAATAAGGTTAAGAAACTATGCCCTAGGTCGATATGAAGTAGCTAGATCTGAAAGTTAATCAATTCATGAAATGTTTAACAAGTATTCAACCATTTAAGTACCTGAAAATTTTGGGTTTACTACCTGTTCAACCCATATTCCACCATTCCCTAAAATATTAGGCTTAGGTTCGTAGATTTCATTCAATTACCGATTTTAAGATCAGGGGGCCTACCACAAGCTCTTATAGCAGTATTACTTCGATATTACTTTCAGTGGGAAAGAGACGGCGCGGCGCTAGACATCGTGTCTAACGCTGTCACTTGCACACTCCTTACCCCCTTACCATGACGTTTAAAGTAAGATTGCTTTATTCCTGTTCAGGAGTGTGCAAGTGACAGCGTTAGACACGTTGTCTAGCGCCGTCTCTTTCCCACTGAAAGTAATATCAAAGTATTACTGCTTATAAGGGCTGGTGGTACGCCCCCTGAACAGGAATAAAACAATCTTACTTTAAACGGCATGGTAAGGGGGCAGATGACAACAGAAAGCAGAAACACAGTTTGGTAAACAATCGGACAACGAGTCCGTCCAACACGAATTCATTAGCAAGCATAAGATAAAAAATCCAGTATTATCCAGTCGTGTAAATATGTATTCTGTACATTTGTCCGTATTTAGGTCAAGGCTGTCTAAACAAAGTAACGTAGTAATTGGAATTCTTTGCTATGGAAAATAAGTCTTGGCTGATTTTGTTACTTATTTTATTTACTTCCTAGCTGTCCCTCGCGGTTTCGGATTATTCCGATCTGTCACCCCGTTTTGTCCCCACGGGTGACAGATAGGATAAAAAAGTTCGATTTATGCCCCAGTTAGCAATGTGTGGAACACATTTTCTATTAACCTCTTCACGCTACTGCGCGCCTAGTACTTTTGATTGATTTAAATACTAAGTGTCTCAGTATTTTCAGTATTTTACCAACCCATGGGGATAAAACGGGGTGACAGATCGGAATAACCCGCGGTTTCACCCGCGTTTAATATCTTAGCTCCGCTCCTGTAGGTCCGTAGCGAGATGTTACATAGCCTGTAACTTTTCTAGATAAATGGGGTATCCAACACAAAAAGATTTTTTCAGTTCAGACCAATAGCTCCTGAGATTAAAGCGTTAAACCAAACAAACAAACCAACTTCTCAGCTTTATAATATTAGTACAGATTGACATAAAGTTTACAAACAATCTTAATTAAAATGTAAATTATAAATGATGAGAGTGGGATCTGATGTTTATTTAATAACATTGGATGGCAAATTGGCAAAGATGCCTGAAAATTGATGTTGAGTCGTTGAGTGGTCACCGCGGGCGGACGGACATCTACAATGCACTAGAAGCCAGATGCATTGTCTTATACAAGCCATATAAAGGTATGTGTCATATACCTCTAATTACATCACTAGGGCATGCTTCCGGGTAGTTACAGTATCAAAATTCCCAGCAATTTTTATAAATACTTCTTGACTAGCTCTATGCCATAGTGCTAGTCAAGAAGTTTTTATAAAAATTGGTGGGAATTTAGCAATTCTCGATACTCCATAGAGTCTATGGAGTATCGGGAATTGCTATAATCAAAATTCTTGGGAATTCCCTTAACTATGTCACCACTCATTGTAATAACGCATGATTATCTGATTTCATTTTTTAATAAATAACACCAATCCATACTAATATTATAAATGCTAAAGTAACTCTGCCCGTCTGTCTTTTCTTCACGCCAACCAAACCACTGAACTAATTTTAATAAAATTTGGTACAGATATAGTCTGGGACCCGAGAAAGGACATAGGATAGTTTTCATCGCGGAAATCCTCCGGGAACGAGAACTAATATTCCACGCAGAGAAAGTCGCGGGCAAAGCTAATATTTAACTAATAAATAACAAAATAGCAACAAGCTTTACACAATGTATTTTTTAAGAAGTTCTGTCTTACAATAATTGATTTCCAGTCTCATCTTCCAGCCAATAAATAACATGTGCTAAGAGTTCCTCCGTCACATTTAGGTCATGTCTCAGGCAAATAAGCGAACATTTGATTGGCAAGAAAGGGGAGCGGTGCGTGACATCACGTTAGGTGTTTGTTCTTTCAGTACTAGCTCCTGGACTAAATGATAATACAAGTAAATTACGTAGATAAGCTTTAAGCGCTCCGAGAGAGGTATTTTGTAACTTTACCATGTGGTAAACCTTACGACGTTACTTGCTTCTCTGCATTTCCAGATTAAATTTAAGTTCAGTGGTTATTTTTCTTTTTATTTCAGTAAGAAAAGGACAGGAGATAAAATATTCGTTTCTATAGCAGTAGCCAAATGGATAAATTAAGTCATAGGGTCTATTTAAAATTATTCATATCGTACGCACGACTGTGTTTGTGCTTGGTTTTAACACCTAGAACGGTTAGATTTTTCCATTAAAAAATATCGGCTTCCCAGTGCTTCAAAAAGCCGTTTTTCGTTGACATTCGAAGATCTTTGTCAAAGATTACGTATAGTCTAAACACTTACTAAAAAACCCAAAATCACTTTACCTAACCTGAAAATTAAACCTGACGCTCACCTCTTCCGACCAACGAAAAACAAGGCAGTCATGACCCAGACAGATATTGGTGTCAGATAAATGATGTTTTTACATGAAATAATATGAAAAACGTAAATATTTCAACTCCTACGCAGACATTAATCCTAAATGTGTATTTTTACATCTTACACTCGCTGAACACGTGCTTGTGAGACTGAAGACGTGAGGAAAAAAACTGGACAAGCGTGAAGCGTCCGTTGAATCGAAGTAATCCGTACTTACAAATAAAGTCATAATTATAACCGCAATATAGTTTTTAGGGAGGATTAATCGAACTACGAGGCCAGTATTTCCTAGCCGACAACTCTTAGAATAATCACCATAAAAGAGAATTTGACCGATGAGTTTATACTCAGCGTTCAAGTTCTTTTAAAGCCAATACTGATCAAATCTTACAAAGACCATTAAGATTTCAGTAGACCTGTCCAGACAGTGCAAGAACTTGTCAGTAATCTTTCACCAATACTAAAACCGTACGATAATAAAATCGTGCGATGTTTGTGACGTCCAAGAGGAATTTTAGAAAGTCCAGGTCCCACTATAAATATGTTATAAGCTAAAACCATATCATTGCTCGCAATTTCAATCAGCTATCGAAATAAAATAGTCAACCGAACTGATTTAGAAAGACAACACTGAACGACAGCCCGCAAAAAATCTGGAACAACGACCAAGTAATAAATACAAGCTCAAGACATCTCGCCAGCAAAAAACACCATCTCCAACAACAGCTTAGCGAACAATAAAACATAATTTTGCATTCATAAACACATTCAAAGTTTACGATGTAATTAACTTCCCGCCATTCGGCCATCTTGTATTTTTTTGCGTCTGTTGTAATATGGCGCCCGGCGTTCGGCCAAGCTGTTGCATAATGAGTTGTATTTTAAGTAGCCGGTAAATGATGGCATTATTTTGAGTTGTGTTGAAGAATTGGTTCATTTTGGTGGGTTTGGGAGGATATTTATACGTTTGAAGATTTAGCTGTTGTGGTGTGTGTTGTGGTGTATGTAACTCGTCCGAGATTTTTTTCGAAAAGTCAAATTAGTAAATAGGCATTTACGTTAATAATTCAGCAGTGACTTTGGTAACAGAAAATCCTGCACCACTGAGTCAAAACGACATTTATTGCCATATTCGCAAAATGACATATTGGAATTTCGCAAAATATCATATTTTGAAAACGCCACATCAACAAAATGCCCTTTTCGCATAATGTTCAATTTCTTGTGATTTTCGAAGTGTCTCACGTTGGATGTTTTTGTGAATGTTTATTTTTAATTCGTTGGAGTTTAGTGTGGCATTTTGAGAAAAGACCTTTTGCGAATCCTTAATTTTGTTTCAATACGTAATTTTACGAATGAGCCATTGTGCGCTTATTATACTTAAAACTTTACACATATATGGTGCTCTTAATCTGTTCATGTGTTATCGCATTAGGTTAAGGCCTGTAAATAAATAATAAAAAATAAAATTCCTGTACGAACTAGTAAAAAATATTACTCCATACCAACTCGTAAATCCTAAGATTCTGTTAGAAACAAAACATCTCTTCATTATAGTATAGTCTTTTAGTTATACACAATATTATAGACGCCTGTTTATCCCAAATCTCCATGGAAACCAGACACAGAGTCTACGTTATAATTAACCCTACCCGTATGAATAAGCGATGATGACATCTCATTGTTCTCATGAACTTGCATTCAAACATTAATATCTTTGAACGTGCTAATTAAGCCTGAATTGGTTGTGTGTACATTTTTGTTTGAGCGTCAAGTTTGGTCAATTAAAATATCGTGTTGTAATATTAGACTGTTATTGTGCCACTGCAGGGTAAAGGTCCCTTAGGTTACAATAATACCAGCCTCTTTTTGGGACAAAATATGACATGGTGTAAAAATGATTAGAATCGATTCAATACCTGATTTTGAACAAACTGTATTCAGGTTGCCCATAAACAAAGACTAATGTTGTATGATACATAGTTAGATCCAGGATTCCTCTTGATGTTTTGTTATTTACCGATGTCTATGATGGCCAAGATAAACTTTAGGAATTAATTACATATGAATTTAAAAAAAAGGCGGTCTTTGCTTGGTCTTGAATATCCTACAAGAGAGGCTGGCGCCTTAAACACAACCTTTTGGCCGCTATCCCACTGGCGATTTATGATCGTTAGCGTGACTTCAACGTTAGATATCGCCGTACATTACAGACGCGACGTTAACGTCGAACTTCGTTAATAGGACGATGACAGATGTTGGAAAAGCGTCAACGCTTGTAAAACGCCAATAGCGACCTTTGATTAAGATTAAGGCCATCACGACAGTTATCTAGCTAGACCACACATTTAATCCGCATAAGAACCGAACCCGCAGCACTCAGCACAGCAACCAATCCTCTAACCCCTTGCCAACCGTTCCGTTACCTTTGAATCGTGCCAAAAACAAACGAGTAAGATAAATAAAGACGTACTAACTGAACGTTTAATAACTCCCAAAAATTCGTCTTTACAACAAAAATACATCAACCTTGACGCCACGAGTAAAACAGGTGATAATTGGCCGAGACATTTACAGATCTTCGACCTTCGTTCGATCTGTAGCTATTTCATGAGGATATGTTAACTAGATTACGCACAAATCACGTGGTTTTTCAGAAGAAGGAACTTAAGTCCATGTTCTGATTGAGACACCACGTCATTAATATTGACTGGCATTTTGGTCGTGGGATTGATAAGATAAATAATATAAATAAATAATAGGTATAATTGATCTATAAGATGTATGTATGTATTTATAAAGTATATCAGTTGTCTGGTTACCATTGACCAAATCACGCCTTATTTCTTGTAGACCGTCAACTTGTTTGCCATTCGTTTGTAGATCAACAACAGTTTTAAGGTTTTTGGCATAGCTTTTAACATAATGTCAATTATTATAAAATGAAAAACTTAACACAGCATGCATTATAGTTATTTATAGCCTGAAATTAACAGCTTCAAGAGTACTGTCATCAAATCTTAAACCCATGAAGATTCTTGAAAGTTATTTGACCGATAGGCCAAGTGACGGTTCATTTTAAGTCGTGGGTCATCAAAATCAACAATTCAAATCGATTCATTCAACAAAACTAAATTGTTCAAAGCATTTATTTCCATTAGACCAAAAACGACACCTTGGAACATCATTTACAAAACAAAAATCAATTATGGTTCAGGGCGAATCTACCTAAGCACTCTTTAAAAAGTTGACATCTGCTCGGAGACCAATTTTTTTTGTGAGTTAGATATCACATAGCTCTTCTACATTTTGGATGTCGCACACTTGCGAATACTCTCTTAATTGACAAACATAAATGGCCGCCCACGCCCAAGCGATATCAATGATAACACGATAACTACGGCACACGAGACACGTCATTTAGCAACAGTTCAATAAAATTATTCTGTACATTCGACTATGCTCTCCCAAAGGACTGTACTCTCTAAATTCATGGAACTATGTTCCAATCAGTCAGCCTAATCATCATCATCAGCCGAAAGACGTCCACTGCTGGACAAAGGCTTCCTCCAAAGATTTCCTCACGTATAGGTCCTGCGCCACCCGCACCCGGGACCAGGCGACCTTGACGAGATCGTCGTTCCCTTTTTGCGGGAAGCCTACGCTGCGTTTTCTGGGACGCTTTCTTCTGCTCTTCTGCTTTCTGCGTTTCGGACCTTTTCGCCCCAACGGCCGTCAGTAACGAGCTATAAGCAATGTGCCACTTAAGTTTGGCAAAATGGCAATTCGACGAGCTATGTCCTTCTCTGTGGTCAGGCCGTCAGGCTAATGCTCTAACAATAAAACTACCAACCTTCAACCTTGAAAAAAAACCTTGTTAGAGTAAGACCAAAAGATCATGAGGTTGCATGTGAAAAATCCATATAATCTAACTCCAAAACCCAGTTACAGGGTAAAACGATATCTCTTGGTTAAACTGATTGTCACACTGCCAAATAAAGATGAATAAAAACGGAGAACGCTTATACGTGTTTTCCAAGGCACGGCAAGAATCCCAGGAACTCATTTTTCCATAAACCTGATTATAATGATTGCCCAAACCGCCCATAGAAATATTAGCATAGATAAACTTAATAAAATGAACACCGTTAAGGAAACTCCTCCCTAAGTGCTCGCCCAAATGGTCAAATTCCAAGGTTCATTTTTATAGTCACGCAATGTTCTGATACTAACCGAATGGCTTTTTAATTAAGAATGAGTGCCTCGTATAGGTTCGTAATTAAAAGAAAAGGCATTGGGGACCCATTATCTGGTTACCATGGTACAAGCTCTGCTTAGTTTGGGATCAGATGACCTTGTGTTGTGAGTTGTCCAAGGATATTTATTTATTCATTTCGGTATCATCATCTCCCTAGCCTTTTCCCGATATGTTTGGTCGGCTTCCAGTCTAACCGGATTTCCGAAACCAGTGTTTAACGTGAAGCGACTGCCTATCAGACCACCACAACCCAGTTACTGGGCGACACGATACCGTTCGGATGGTCTGGCTGTCTGATAATTGTATTGTAAACTTTACTTGCGCGATGTAGAATACGTGAAAATGACGCCTCGCGGCAATTTCAGGTTGGTATGCACATAAACTATGTTCTGTCCCAACAATTTAAGACAAATTGGTTGGCGCAGTGCCAAAATGCAAAGTAACACCTAATGTGTTGTATTAATTACTGGCGTGACACCTGGATTGGCGGTGATCGTCTAAGATGTACAATTAAGATGCAATTTCAAATAATTATGTAGGCTTTTCAGACATAGGTAAATTAGCAGACTAGACTGTTATACCGCGACTACAATATCGCGAATCGCGATACGTTATAAATATGAGAGGTGTTTGGGTAACAAAAATAATCTATACTAATATTATAAAGAGGAAAGATTTGTATGTATTTATGTTTGATTACGAATTAACTCAAACTACTGAACGGATTTCGATATTTCTTTCACCATTACAATGCTAATTTATCCCTGAGTAACATAGGCTATAGCCTATTCCTATACCTATTATATTGTGGGACATAGCGTGATATTATCATATATAATATCACGCTATGTCCCACATAGGGGCGAATCAGTAACCAAAAACCTAACGTAACGCGGGTGAAACCGCGAGGAACAGCTAGTATCTTAAAAATGTGCAAATAACGTTTATTATTGCATTTTGTAAATAACGCGAACAATCGTCGTATCGCTACAATGTAGCCACAGCATAAGAGCGTCGCGACACAAATAAGTCGTTTGTGGTGCAGTTGCCGATTTATTATTTGAGACCTGCCTCAAAGGAAAGTTTTGATATAAAATTGATATAATTATGAGAATTTGATATTTGCTCATAAAAATATTAATCAGTATAAGAAATACAGTGATGTTCATAGCATAAATACAAGGAACAAGGACAAATTTGTTGTCCCTTCAACTAGGCTAACTGCATCAATTATATACACGGGCCAATATTAGTTTAGTTTGCCTAGTCTTAAATTTAAAATTGTCCAAGTGCATGTGTACTGAACATCTGTGTATTTAAAACCCAGTGAACATGACCCACTCTTGTAAGAATTTTAAGTAGTTCAAACCGGTGACTGCCAAAAATATAATTATACACGCGTTTCTAAATAAAAACGACAATTTTCGCGAATACTTTTAAATGAAACTTAAAGAGATATTCTGGGCATTTAATGACGTAGTTAGATATTAATTTAGACTGCCATTGGTGAAGAAAAATCTGAAAGTGGTGTCGTGATGGCTCAGTGGTTATAAGCCGGTTTTCGCAGGCCAGAACCGTAGTGAAGTTTGTGGTACGAAGAAACCGCGTAAAGCCGTTGATCCCGGTTGTCTTTCGTACATCTTTGACAGTTATTCAAATTCTAACTATCAGTATAACTAAAGGTTATACGGTTAAACGGTCATTTTGGAGCGTCAGTTAAACTGACGTGCGTCCAAAATTTGATCGTGAGTGTCGAATCGCCATGCCAGAGTTGGTTAGCCGCCTAAACCATTTGGAGTGACGCCACAGTTTTACGACTAGACTGACGCAAAAAATGACCGTCAATGGCAATCTTAAGCCCTGTTAGCCAGTAACTGAGTTGTGGAGGTCTTTTTTTTTTTGGGAGTGGGAAATCATCAAATGACTTCTCCCGTCCTGGGCGCGGCGGGAGGGTGTGTCAGACTTTTACTTACTAAAACCCACTCATCTTCCTTCGGTTGCCGTTATCACGGTCACGGGGTCACGGTAACTATTATAAACATTCCGCAACCCCTTGTGGAGATCTCACAGGCAGTCGCTCCATGGAAAACACTGGTATCCAGCTGGACCTGGTGAGGCTGGAAGCCGACCCTAACATAGCTGGGAAAAGTCTAGAGAGATGATGAGTCTTTTAAAAACTATTATTAGTAAGTAGTACATTGATAACACTTAAATAAATACACATTATCGCATATTTACATTAAAACTTATAATTAAGACGCCATTTTTAAAAGACTATTGTGTCACATTATCTTGAAGTATTTAATTATCTTTACAAATAAAAATAATACTTCAAAATCCATGTTATATAAATATTGTGACAGACAGCTTAAATAGTTAGACAATGACATAATGTGATTAAAATACCGCATTGCAATCGGTACGGCCGTTTCTGAGATAGGATGCCGCAGACGAATCATTGTTTTGCGGTGTCTCCATGATCGAATAACGGTAAAGACCCAAGCAACAATGCAGGTTCATTGTGGCTTGGGTTCGAAATCGGGCAAATATGTAATTTTCTAAATTCATATGTGCTTTCTTTGTTGATCTTGTAGATCACTGACATCCCGTGCCTCGGCAAGCACATACAACAGTTGGTCCCGGTTGTCATTCGTAGACTCTGACAATTGTTAGTCTGCCAATCAATATATTCAAGCAGAAATAATATATCTAAGATGAAAAAAATATGGCATTATTCGCGTAAAGGTGTCATTGACGATCATTTGGGCGCGTCAGTTGAACTGACGTACGTCCAAAATTGATCGTGAGTGTCGAATCGCTAATTAGTTGGAGTGACGCCACAGTTTTACGCCTAGACTGACGCGAAAATGACCGTTAATGGCCGCCTTTAGGACAGATTTTCAAAATGACTGTTTTTTTTCTGGGTCAGGTAATTTTGGCAACACACAGTATGAAGGACACGCCATTGCGTTGTCGGCCCTAGAAACTAAACACAAACCACTCGATCAACACTTCAGAAAAACAAAGAAAAGAAAAAAGAGAAAATCAAAGAAGAGAAAGTTGTTTGTTCCCTAAATCGGCGAATCGTTACCACGCTGTCGATTGTCGATGTGTGCGTACACATTTACTGGTGACCTCAAGAACGAAGAAGGGTTTTTGGCTAGTCTACCAAGCCTAGGGGGTCAAATCTTAACTTTTTTTAAATATTATTGTGTATATTTGTTTACTAATAAGATCATATGATGATTTAAGCTAGCTTTTCAGCTTGTACAGTATGATACCATAGCTATTACCCACCCGAAAATTAGGGATTATTCGGATTTTCAAAATGACAGATTTTTGCCTGGATCAGGTAATTTTGGCAACATCCATACTAATATAATAAATGGGAAAGTGTGTCTGTCTGTCTGTCTGTCTGTCTGTTTGTCTTTCTTTCACGGCAAAACGGAGCGACGGATTGACGTGATTTTTTAATTGGAGATAGTTGAAGGGATGGAGAGTAACATAGGCTACTTTTTGTCTCTTTCTAACGCGAGCAAAGCCGCGGGCAGAAGCTAGTACAGTATAAACTTGACACGCCTTTGCGTTGTCGCTAGAAACAAAACAAGAACCACTCGATGAACACTTCAGAATATCAGTTATTTGTCCCTAAGCGCTCCTGCACACGATGCCGCCACCGCGCCGTCGCCGCGCCGTCGCCGCACAACTACACTGTGCATACGAGTCGCGCGAAGACCGCCACCGCGCCGCCGCCGCGCCGCCACCGCGCGCGTTCCCAGTTATTTCATTATCCTGATTCATTCCATTGCCGGCCGCGTATGAACATGCGGCCGGTAATGGAATTAATCAAATAGATGCGCGGTGGCGAGACGAGGACCGCGCGCGGTGGCGGCGCGGCGGCGGTCTTCGCGCGACTCGTATGTACAGTGTAGTTGTGCGGCGACGGCGCGGCGACGGCGCGGTGGCGGCATCGTGTGCAGGAGCGCTAATTCGGCGAATCGTTACCACGCTGTCGATTGTAGGAGAAACGCACACATTTACTGGTGACCTCACGAACGAAGAAGGGTTTCTGGCTAGTCGTCCAAGCCTAGGAGGTCAAATCTTAACTTTTTTTAAATATTATTGTGGTTATTTGTTTACTAAAAAGATCATAAGATGATTTTAGCTGGTTTTTCAGCTTGTACAGTATAATACCATAGCTATTACCGACCCGAAAATTAGGGATTATTCGCTTGGACAGATTTTCAAAATGACAGATTTTTGTCTGGACCAGGTAATTTTGGCAATCTCAGATTAGTAAACAGAAGGCAGATAGATAGCGCGGAACACCGCGAGTGAGGTCAACAAAGCAAATACAAAACCAAAAGCGAATACAATCTCGAGTCAGTACGGCACGAAGCGTCGCGCCGTAAACATGTCGCAGAAAATATTCATATTTTCGAGAATGATGGCGTCTTTTGTTTTTAAACATTGCAAAAATTGTTCCCTAAATCAAAAGAGATAAGATGGAGTACCTTTTTATAGATTAATATGGTTATTTTTGCCTTTTTGGATGTTATTTTATTTGGAACACAAAACCTCAACAGAAATCTGTCGGTGTTGCTATTTTATTGTGAAAAAAATTACCCCTAAGTTGGGAAATATGTATTGGACACAGGATTATCGATCTACAAGAATATTTATTTCGAGTGTTTTTTTCTTTTTGGTTGGTATGTTTGTATCATGTGTGTGTACTTAACTTGTATGTGTCAAAAGTCTTCGTTAATAAAAGTAGTGAATGTTTTGTCTCTAACTAAAATTATGTACACCAGTCGATTCGCCAACATAAAGTAAATATAGTAAAAAACAGTGAACAGAAAAAGATGACAACTAATATTTTATATTCTGTCCTTTTCTTTAAGAATGGAAAGAGACAGATGCATTTAACTTAAATTTAGTAGTTTGTGAATAAGAGAATAAATTAGCGCGTTCAAGTTTCAAACAAACAAACTTTTTAGCTTTATAAAATTGTTATACACCTAAGCACTTTATTATTTATATCCCTCATTGTCCTGACAATTACAAACACAACAAAGTAGATTCACCTAATTAGGCGTAGCAGTTCTTATGCTACGCGCGTACCTACATACTTTTAGTAAATTCATAAATTGATTTTAATTAATTTAAACAGATAAGAATGAAATATTACGGGTAATTTTTGATTATCCTGGCAACCGGAACGCACACAGAGACGACGTGTTCTTACAGCGCAGTCACGTGGCCATCACGCACACATGTCTCGACGTTCGCCGCACTCGTAATGTTCCGCGCTGTCTATCTGCCTACTGTTTTATAATCTGAGTTGGCAATGTGTCTGTCTGTCTGTTTGTCTTTCTTTCACGGCAAAACGGAGCGATGAATTGACGTGATTTTTTGAGTGGAGATAGTTGAAGGGATGGAGAGTAACATAGGCAACTTTTTGTCTCTTTCTAACGCGAGCGAAGCCGCGGGCAAAAGCTAGTACAGTATAAAAGACACGCCTTTGCGTTGTCGCTAGAAACAAAACAAGAACCACTCGATGAACACTTCAGAATATCAGTTATTTGTTCCCTAATTCGGCGAATCGTTACCACGCTGTCGATTGTAGGAGAAACGCACAGTACATTTACTGGGTGACCTCATTTGTAACTGATAGTGGACGCGACGATTTGTACAGTGGCGGACAAGAATTGGGCTAGTATTTGGTGTTTTTTTATTCTAATATTATAAATGCGAAAGTAACTCTGTCTGTCTATCTGGCTGTCTGTCTCTTCTTCACGCTTAAACCACTGAACCGATTCGAATGAAATTTGGTACAGATGTAGTCTGGGACCCGAGGCGAGGGGATTGTTTTCATCCCAAAAATCCCCTGGGAACGGGAACTATTATTCCACGCGGACGAAGTCGCGGGCAAAAGCTAGTAATACATAAATAATGGTGCTGATTCCCTTGCTCACAAACTAAAGTAAATTTGAAATAAGTGCACCATCTTTCTATCCATTTTATTAAGAAAAGAACAGAAGATACGTATTGGCTTAGTACTGTCAATTAGCCAGCGCCTGAAGCAAATCGAAGAATTTTTAATCGCGTCTAAATTATCTATGACCATTTTGTTAACTAATTGTTTGTAACCCAAACCGTTTGTATTCTTTGGTGTGTCGTGATGGCCTATTGGTCAATAAGTCTGCCTGACTGCCTCTCATGTTAAGAGGTTTGCGGGAAAATACCAATGTCACTTTTTCAATTCATATGTACTTTCAAAAGTTTATCTTAGACATCACAAACATCCCGTGCCTCAGAAAGCACGTAAAGCCGTTGGTTCCAATTGTCATTAAAATTTGTAGAACTTTGACAGCCGTTACGGTTAGTCAGAAGCCAAAAAGTCTGTCTAGTCAAACCAATGGGTGTCATATCGCCCAGTAACTGGGTTGAGGAGGTCTGGCGTTACAAGCAGTCGCTTAACGTAAATACTGGTAAATCCAGTTAGGCTGGAAGCCGACTCCAACATAATTAGGAAAAGGCATTTTTTTTTTGGTGAGTGGGAAATCATAAAATGACTGCTGCCGTCCTGGGTACGGCGGGACTCAGACTTTTACAAAACTACTACTTTTTTAAAACCCACTCATGTTCCTTCGGTTGCCCTTTATGTTCCGGGGTCACGGTTACTATTATAAACATTTAAAAGGGAGATAATGATGGTGTTAAGATTACTCTGGCTTAGCAATTTTACGTCTTAACTTCTTTAAAGCAGATCCTCTCTTTTAGGCAACGTTTATTTTTATTGGCTTTTTTAATTCGGGCCAAAAAGTAGTTATTGTTATAAGCGAAACAGCTGTTGCATGTTCTTAAGATAAGCAAAGAAATGTAAATAGTTTTATCAATAGCAAAGAACTTCTAGTTTGCTTTTGCGGATTTGAGATTTGATTTTTTAATTTCTAACATTTCAATAGAAATAATTATATAATAATTTCATGAAGTTTACTTCCTATAATTTTATAAAAATTGTGAAACAAAACTCAAAATATATAAGAATTGTTTCAGGAAGTTGAAAGGCAGCTACTGCCAAAGTATCGTAGGTAGGTCCTCACCCAAGCAATTAAGGCTCTATGTTGATGAATTAGGAACTCAGGTCAATTTCATTTTTCTGTGCAGCGTTGCTCTATGTATTACAAAATTTCATCCCCCATTTTACCCCATTACGCGTTGGGTTTATATATCAACGCACACCTCAAAAGCTGGTCCTAGAGACGAAGAAAGGGCGAAAGAAGGGCGTGTTCTTTGTAAAGAGTTGGTGTCTACTAAGAAAGGATTTTTAGAAGTTGGACCCAAAGGAATTAAACAGTGCATGGAAGTTCGACTAGTAATGAAACCTTCTATTAATATATTAATAGATCACCCAAATCAAAATAATGCGTCGTCGGCTCGTCATAAATCAGATATAAGAAGCAATAATTCTGATACTTGCAGAATTACGATCAACCATTACAAAGTTATGATGGGGAAAATATGGCGTCTTATCTTGGCCATTTACTAGTAATTTATTTTTATTTGTGAGGTAATCTAATGAAGGATAATCGAGAAAATTCCTGGAATACGATGAGTTTTTGTGCAAGCTCTTATCCGGTTATCGAGGAACCAGCAGCGGAATAGAATTTAAGCGACTCTTTGCAATGAAATCGTACATAGCGTAATGAACTTTATGTCCCGACACACCATCTCGAGAAGTTCCTCAAGGAAGAGTTCTGGCCGAAAGGTGTTGTGTACCGCCGCGCCGGTTTCGTGGCCGCCTACATGACACCAGTCAGCGAAACACGACGCCGACACTTCGTGTGCACTAGTTTTAGTTATTATGTAATGTATATTTATAGTATTTTTAAGTTTTTTATTAATATAATATTGTATATGTTTATATGGGCCTTGATGCCTGAAATAAATGGATAAATAAATAAATAACATAAAAACTAAATCATCACCTTCCTAGCCTTAGTTGGCAATCGACTTCCAGCCTTACTGGATTCAGCTGGATACCAGTGTTTTACATGAAGCGACTGCCTATCAGACCTTCACAACCCAGTTACTGGTCGACACGATACCCCTTGGTTCAGACTAGTCAGACTTTCTGGCTTCTAACCCGTAACGACTGTCAAAGTTTTATAAATGAGAACCAGGACCAACAGCTTTACGAGATTTCCGAGGCACGGTATCTATATCTCACGGTATCTTGGACATCATGTCATCATCAGTGATGATCTGGGTTGTGGACTATTGTGGAGGTCTAATAAGCAGTAGCTTCACGTAAAACACTGGTATCCAGCTGAATCTGGTTAGGTTGGAAGCCGACCCCAATATAGTTGGGAAAAGGCTAGGGAGATGATGATGCAAAATGCCCAATCGTCGCTAAAACTGACACCGTTTTCATTCGAAATGTATGTGTCATAAAAAATAAAATTATTACTTCCACTTATTTATCAACACTATCTGTTGCACTTATAATGCCCTGAATTGTAAAGCTTGACATTGATAGTAAATGAATCACATTGTCTGATTGTGCCCGTAGCAGTCTGCGAACGTGTTGACATTATGATTCTCCAGTTTGCTGTCAAGTGGATAAAATACTTTTTAACCTTTTAACGACCAAGCGACAGCCGAGTGTCGGGCTGCTCTTGTCTTTCTATTGAGTCTCGAATCGCGTGTGTTCGAAGATTACGTTAGGTTTTTGGTGACTGCTCCGCTCCAGTTGGTCACAGCATGATGTTATGTAGCCTATGTGTTATTCTTTCTAATGTACTGGAAAGTTTTATCAAAATGCGTTCAGTAGTTTTTGCCTAAAATAGTAACAAACATACACCCATACACAACACACATACAAACCTTTACATTCATAATATTTGTAGGATATCGGTGAACACTAGCTATTCTACGCGGTTTTACCCGCGTTAATAAATATTTTTTATGCCAATAAAGAAAGCAAGATTCGGCTTACAACAAATATAAATACTTATATAATTTATAAATACATACATATAATAGATAAATTACACCCAGATCATGAATCATGCTCACAGATCATGAATCATGCTCATCACACAAAGTTTGTCCTGGGTGGGAATCGAACCCACGACCTCCGGCTCAGCAGTCAGAGCAGGCGTCCGTCACTCGCTGAAGGCCACGCGTTTTATGCCTACCGCTTCGCGTACCGTCGACGGTACAACGAACACCGGGCTGTCGCGCGCCCGTCTGAGTGTTCGCGCGTCACGGGTACAGCGCTGACTATCAAAATGCCGAAACCACGTAATTATTGCGTGATTATTTGCAATTCCCCTGTTTTCCAATTCACCTGTTTTCCTTTTGATTATTTATTAAAATTATTCACGCGGTTTTGAATATTTTCGACACTAAAATATAATAATCGAGAATTCAAGGAACGACAAAAATGCATCAGCCATTTTATTAAAAGAAAAATATTAGATCAACAAATGAAAAAATAACTGTTTTTCCATAACATTCGTTTTATAACCATTATCATCATGTACGTATAACCCTAGCACAATTTGCTGGACGACACGCACACACGTATCGTGCGGCGCGGCGGGCAAAAGAATCTCAACTCTCTTTGTGCGTACTTAGGGTACATTTCTCCTCGCTGCAAACAGCTGGTATTATTATTATGATTTTGTAGGCTATTATAGCGTAGGTATTTTCATTTTTGTATTGGAGTGAAGTATCTGTTACGTAGTAACTATTTATTAATCTGTGGTCAGAGTCACTAACCACTAGACCAACAGGCCCGTCAGATCATCAATTGCGGTCTTGTCATTTCTAGCGGGGGAGCGAAAAGGTGAAATATGTCACAAAGTACGAATCCCCAAATTACCTAACTTGCCTTGTACAGGACTACACCATACCTTTATTAGTGAAACTCACGAAACTAGATATTAATATTTATCTGTTATTGCCTGCCTATATTTGAACCATTGAAACGGCTTTAAACCACGAATATTGAAATTTTCAGGGACGATTCCGACTTACCTGGGTTATGTCAATGAGTTGGTACCAGTGCCGTTATTGCAATATAATATTAGGATTTTCCTTCCTGGTAACAGCATTAATAATAATAACTACATATTGGTGCCGATTCTCTTGTTCACAAACTAACGTAAATTTAAATTTAAGTGCATCTTTCTCTTTCCATTTAATTAAAAAAAGGACAGAAGATAAAATATTAGTTAAGTCCTGTCAAATTTAGACACTCCATAGATAATTTAGACGCGATGTACGTCAATTTTCTTCAGGCGCTGTCTAATTTGACAGGATTAAACTAAAATCTATCTTCTGTCCTTTTCGTTAAGAATGGGAAGAGAAAGATGCTTTTAAATTAAATTTAGTTAAGTTTGTGAATAAGAGAATCAGCACCGATATCAATGTTGAAAATTAAGGTTAAACTAGTCAATAAAAACATATTAAATAATCAAAAACCCTACTACTGCAACTGAATCAGAAACAAAGCTACCGATTTCCGAAATTACAGTCTTTGATTGATAAATTGAACAACTTGTTAGTCTAGCTCTAACCACAACTCATTTTTGTTCCAGACCAATCGAAAACGAAGACCAAGACGATGGCTTCGACAACCTCATCATTCAACCATACTCCTACCCAGACCTTCCAAACCTCAACAGAGAGCGTCGACAAGCTGATGGGGAGGTCACCACTACTCCAGCCCCAGAAATTCCAGTCGTTGGGGACAATACCACCATAGAAGCTTCCAATGCCTCAGACTCCAGTTTAGGTCCTCCTAAAAATTTCGTACCTGCAGGAGCAATTAAAGTAATGGGTTTGAGAGTGGAAGAATCTGAAAAAGAGCCAAAAATTGTGGACGAGTTGATCACTAGTGTCTTGAGAGACACTCGCTTTTTCCTAAGGTTGTTTGGGGAGAATTTTACAAATAATACCAGCATTGCGTTTACGCATACGCCTGCTAATCATGGAGATACTTGCGATCATTTGTTGAATGGAGAGTATAAGGTGAGTTTTTAATGTTATTTAGCCATCTGTAACCCAATAGAAAGGAATGATAAGTTAACTTTTTGTATCTGCTAAAATGCCAAAACTGGCTCGAAGGACCATGCTAAATCATTGTGGCAAATATTCAACGTATGTCATAAAGCAGATATTGTTTTTGTTTTTTATTGAAATGAGAGTTATTTTCCCTTTTGTCTTTGGGAGCTGTTTTCTTTTCCAATATTTTTTTCTACCAACTAGATCGAAATTTACATTTACACATATTTTGTGTTCCATTGGCTACACTCGGAGCTCTTATCTTAACAAATTAAGGAGTTACTTAGTAAAACAAAAGAAAACATTCAAATCGATGCAAAATTGGCAAAGAAATCGCGTACAAATGAAAACATACAGACGAATTCATAATCTCCTATTCAAGTCGGTTGAAAAATATGACAACGTTCGTTCAGTAGATATGATCACAATGATTTTAACGCCAAAGATAACCAATTTCCATCTTCTCAGGTACTTTACGCAGAAGCAGACTCAGTCCTACTCGACATGGTAGCCCCACCACCGCTAGACGACTACAAATTCTACATTTGCGCGAGAAACTCCGAAAAGGACCATTTCCTCCACCAAGGCTCCGAGAAGTGGAAAATTTTGGCCACACACAACAAACTCCTTCCATTATGGGCTTCCATCATTCTCATCATCGTTCTTCTGTTGCTGGCGTCTCTATTCTCCGGTCTTAACTTAGGTCTGATGGCCTTGGACAGAACGGAATTGAAGATCATTGCTAACACAGGGACGGAAAAAGAGCGGAAATATGCTAGAGCTATCATGCCTGTCAGGGCTCATGGAAACTATCTTCTGTGTACAATTCTGCTCAGTAATGTGGCTGTAAACAGCACGTTTACTGTGATTCTGGATGATTTGACGTCCGGATTGGTGGCTGTTATTGGGTCTACCTTGGCTATTGTGTTCATTGCTGAGATTACGCCACAAGCTGTCTGCGCTAGACACGGCCTGTTCATTGGTGCGAAGAGTATCTGGATTATGAAGGTTAGTTCAACTAGATTATTATAGGAGGTTAAACTGCCTGTTTAGGATTATTTTAAGCTTATATCATTTTAACATTAGTGACTTGTATCTACTGTGTGTGCAAATAAAGAGTAATATTTGACTATCATTAGCATGAATAGTTAGTCTATGCTAATGATAGTCAATTTTTTTTTCTTCAATAAACTTATTATAAATTAATTTTGACTCCATCACGAACTAAGACTAACTCAGTGGACTCCATCAATGCTTTAGATTATTAATTCTTTTTAAGCTAGAAATTGACAAAAAATGTTAGGAATTCAAATCGCCGGCGTCTGTGTTCCCAAATGCAAATAACCCGGATGTATTCAAGAGAAGAGTGCATAGGCATCTTTTGGGTGAGTTCGCTCCATCGTAGGCCCCGTCTATGCCCTCGGGCTAGTCTGGGACCAAGAGCAAGCCCATGTAATAAAAAAAAATTGAAATGCAACACACATACAAAAATTAAATCAATGTTATGAGGTCACACCCAGCTTGACAAAATGGTGGGCTTTTGATGTCCCTGTGGATCGGTATTTCTTTTCTTTTTTAAATCCTTTAAATGGTTTTATTGACCTAGGCCCGTATTAATAAACGTTACTCAGATTAAAACTCGTACTTGGTGCCCAGCTTAAGTTCTTGTTCGTATTAAACGAGATTGATTATGAGCTCAAGTTCAGGATTAAGTTTACGTCATCAGCTGAGTGTAGACTGATTAATAAACGAAACTCGACACTTAAGCATTGTACTCATGTGACGTATTCGTTCACATGAGGTATAGCTGATCTTGGTAACTGAGATGCGTTTATTAATTAGCGACGATCTTGAGCTCCTGTCATCGCAATAATCCGGTATCAAATGATATTGCACTTGAGATCGTATTTGAGTAACGTCTATTAATACGGACCCTAGAACCCAAGATTTCAATCCTTCATTGTGATGCAGAAAATCATGACCAATAAATTTATTTACATTTTTTCCTTTCAGATCGTGATGGGTATTTGTGCGCCCCTAGCCTGGCCGACCAGCAAGCTGCTCGATTACTTCTTAGGTGAAGAGATCGGCACGCACTACAACAGAGAACGTCTAAAGGAACTTGTCAGGGTATGTGGTCTACTTCTTTTCAATTCATCTGAACTCAAATCATTTAGGGTCAATTTATACCAGCGCAGAGTCGAAGCGCATTGAAGCGTCATTCTAAAACTGAACAAAACAAATTTAACCTTAACTCCACAGCGTAATGCACATATTACGTCTGAGATTTTAAAAAGTCGCGCGCATTCGCGCTTCTGCGCATGAACAACGCTGATTGGTGAGCGCGCATTCTCGCGTATACACGCGCCCACTAGCGAACCTACGCGTCATCGATGCCCATTACTACACGTAAAGGAGCGTATTCTGGCGAATACGCGCGCATTCGTGCGGCTTCGCTTAAGTTGTAAAAAATTTGACGCTTTGATGCGCTTCGACTCTGCGCTGGTATAAATTGACCCTTATTGCTAATAGACCATTTAAAAGGCACTTTAGAACGCCAAAAACAAAGAAAAATAATGTAGTTGCCCATTCCAAAAAGTTGATTCGTATGGAGAAGAACGGGCAAGAAACTCCATTAATCAATGCTAATTTCAAGTTTTATTTGTGGACTACAGTCTCATTCATGAGGTGACAAGATCGAAAAGGTCTATGACCTCAGTCCTCCACAACCCAGTTAATGGGTTTTAAGATATCCCATAGTTAGACTGGTCAGAATCTCTGGCTTCTGACTACCCGTAACGGCTCAAAGATCTATCTATGAATGACACCCGGGACCAACGGCTTTACATGCTTTCCGATGCACGAGATGTCAGTGATGTCCTTGACAAAGAAAGAGAAAGTACATATGAATTGAAAAAGTCACATTGGTGCCGATTCTCTTATTCACAAACTAACGTAAATTTAAGTCAAGTGCATCTTTCTCTTTCCATTTCATTAAGAAAAGGACAGAAAATAAAATATTAGTTAAGTCCTGTCAAATTTAGACACTCCATAGATAATTAAATATACGTTTTCATCAGGCGCTGTCTAAATTGACAGGATTAAACTAAAATGTATCTTCTGTCCTTTTATTTAAGAAATGGAAAGAGAAAGATGCATTTAACTTAAATTTAGTTAAGTTTGTGAACAAGAGAAACAGCACCATTGATGCTTGTCCGGATTCTGCCCATACATGAGACGCGGGCGCTTTAACTACTGTCCCGTCACGACATTAACCCTATGAATCTAGAACTGAAATAAAGCATATTTATTCATTTAAAATCTCTCGTGATGGCCCAGTGGATAAGGCGCCCGCCTCTCGTGTAAGAGGTTGTGGGTTCGAATCCGGGCAAGTACCAATGTGACTTTTTCAATTCGTATGTACTTTCTAAAGTTTATCTTGAACATAACTGACATCCCGTGCCTCGGGAAGCACGTAAAGCCGTTGGTCCGGTTGTCATTCGGTAGAACTTTGACAGTCGTAACTGGTTAGCCAGAAACTCTGACCAGTCTAACCAAGAGGTATCGTGTAGCCCAGTTACTGGGCTATGGACGTCAGATAGGCAGTCGCTCCACGTAAAACACCGGTATCCAGCTGAATTCGGCTAGGCTGGCAGCCGACCCCAACACAGTTGGGAAAAGGCTAGGGGGAGATGATGATATTCATTTAAAATCTCTCCTACAGGTAACAGACCACGTCAACGACTTAGACAGGGAAGAAGTGAACATCATCTCAGGAGCTCTGGACCTTCGCAAAAAGAAGGTGTCGGACGTGATGACGAAGCTAAAGGACTGCTTCATGCTGCCCATCAACAGTGTGCTCGACTTCGAGACCATGTCGGAGATTGTCAAGTCCGGTGAGTTTTGCCAGATTAGGCTTTTTTCCGCAGCCGTTAAGGTGACATTCGGATCACGGCAGTCACGACCTGGCAGTGGCGGCTAACTGCTGCAGCCCATTGTCGCTGCTGTGCGGCGATGCCAGAAGCTTTCGGATAGCAGCGTCCGCGACCCGGGCAGCGACTGCCACATGTATCATACATCATCATTCATCGGTAAACGTCGCCATTTTGACACCCTGTGCGAGCGCGCAGCACGACCGTACTGCCTCCGGAGCGGCTTAGCGGAGCCCCCCTGGGTCGCGCGTGGGCCACGCCCACCGGCCGCGCTGCTCGGTCGCTTGCGTCGGAAACTAGCGCTTAAAAATCCCTACAAAGCAGTGCGGCGCGACCACGGCTGCGGCTGCAGGGCCGCGGCTGCCGTGCCGCTACTGCCGTGATCCGGATGCTAGCTTTAGGGTCTATACGGGAACTAACAGTGGCATTACACGACATCAGTTACTGGACCAAACGTTTGGATAATTTCCACGGACGGTCTTCTTGACGGGGTTCTTGACGGTGTAGTTGGCCAAGTATTTGCGCAACCTATGCAACGGAATGTAAACCTTATTCTAATATTTCTAAGGTACAGATTATGTTACCTAAGTAATTCGAATATTTCGCCACATACGCCAAGTGAATTTGCACCTAAGACGATATATTAAATGTATTTTTGGTCTTGCACAAACCGCTAGGAGATAATTCTACTCATGAAAACAAACAACTTTTATTACGGAACCAACTCTGAAATCGAGAAAAAAATATCAGTTGTTTCTAACAAAAGTTCAATGCCTTCCCGACCATAATGTATGCAACACTTGATATTTTTTTTAGATTCCAGAGTTGGTTGGTTCCATAATAAAAGTTGTTTGTTTTATGAGTAGAATCATCTCCTAGCGGGTTGTGCAAGACCAAAAATACACCTAGTATATTTTTCACACCACTTGCCATTCACAAAATTGACTTAAAAATATATCAAGAACGTCAACCTAACCACGAACAATTTCTCAGGTTACTCCCGCATCCCGGTCTACGAAGGCACCCGCGGCAACATAATAACGGTGCTGTTCATCAAGGACCTGGCGTTCGTGGACCCTGACGACAACACGCCGCTGCGCACGCTGTGCCAGTACTACCAGAACCCCTGCAACTTTGTGTTCGAGGATGTCACCTTGGATGTCATGCTAAAGCAGTTTAAGGAAGGTCAGTGGTTTTGTTAAGGAATCTATCATTTATTATTTCGTTTAGCGGGTCTGAGGGCCTAGCCAAGTGGCATTGTAGAATAGAAAACGAAAACGAATACATTTTCAAATGTATGGAAATGACATAAGCTTTCGCTAAACAATTTGACATCTCCATACATTTGACAATAGTTTTCGTTTCGCTATCTATTTATTCTACAATGGCACTTGTCTAGGGGGGCTGGTTACAGATAAAATCTTCTTCCGTGTCAAACTGTGCGTTTTTGTTCACTCATTCACTCACATTTTCATTCATTCATTCAGTCGCATTACCTTTTTCATTCTTCTGTTTACATGCATTTTGTCGTTCATTCACAGTTCTTTTTCATTCACAGTTTTATTCCTTCATTTACTCTCATTATTTACTTTCATTTGTTGTCTCATTCGTTCACTCAATCACATTTTTTCGTTCATTCTTGTACTCTCAATCATTCATTCACTCTCAGTCACGTTTTATTCCTTCGATTATTCATGTACTCTCACATTTTAATTCATTCATTTTGTCGTTTATTCACTATTTCTTACATTCTCATTCAACCATTCACTTTCCATTCATTTTAAACCTACCATGCCAAAGCAGTAAGAACAGGTAATACCCATATGCCGAGCAAACTGTCAAATAAATTATCTATCCGTACTTAATATTATAAATGCGAAAGTAACTCTGTCTGTCTGTCTCTTCTTCACGCCTTAACCATTGAACCGATTTGAATGAAATTTGGTACAGATATAGTGTGGGACCCGAAAAAGAACATGAGATAGTTTTCTTCCCGGGAATCCCCCGGGAACGGGAACGAAATCGCGGGCAAAAGCTAGTATTAAATAAATAAGTCTGTAATGACTTGGTCTAAACTGTGCTTTTCGTTCGTTCATTCATTCACTCTTATCATTCACAAAGGTTCACTCTTATTCGCATTTCTTTCTTCATTCGCTCACATTTTAATTCATTCATTATTCGTACATTCGTTCACTTTTACTTACATTTTCATTCACTCTTCCATTCATTTTACACCTATTATTAGTGGTTTTTACGAAAGCAGTAAAAACAGCTAATACCCATATGCCGAGATAACTGTCAAATAAATTATCTAAATTAAATAAATATGTCTGTAATGACTCATGGTTGGCCTTGAGCTAAACTGTGAGTTTTTCAGCATCTATTTCTGTGTAGGCATGTGCTAGGAGATTATTTCGTTGAAGATTTTTATTATATAATGTGTAGCAATGAATGTTTGGTTATTATTTTATCCGTACTAATATTATAAATGCGAAAGTAATTCTGTCTGTCTGTCTGTCTCTTCTTCACGCCTAAACCACTGAACCGATTTGAATAAAATTTGGTACAGATATGGTCTGGGACCGAGAAAGGACATAGGATAGTTTTCATCCGGAAAATCCCCCGGAATCGGCAAAAGCTAGTATTATAAATGGGAAAGTTGTGTAGGCGTGAAGAAGAGACAGACAGATAGACAGACAGAGTTACTTTCGCATTTTTATAATATTAGTAAAGATTTATAAGTGTTTTTACTTGAGCCAAATTCGATAAATAATAGAGGTAAACAAACCTACACTTTTTACAATTCTTCTATTATTTACTTACATGGTTATCGCCTTTTTCACGCTAACTATTTATTAAGTAATCCTATTGCAGCATATTTCACTAGAATCAAATAACATGCATTTTACCTTGTTATTTCGAAAAACCAAGCAACGGTTTGTTTACCTCTATTGTTTATCGAATTTGGCTCAAGTATAGTCACCATAGTACAGTCTTCTTCTTCCTGCCCTTATCCCATTTTACTTGGGGTCGGCGCAACATGCCTTTTTTTCCGTACCAACCTGTCACCCGTCATGCTATCACTTACCCCTTTCTCCTTTATATCATTCTTCACACATTCCATCCATTTTTTCTTCGGTCTTCCTCTCCTCTTCCAACCCTCTACATTCATACTCATAACTGTCTTAACTATATGCGTCTCATCCCTCCTCATGCCCATACCATGACAAACGATTTCCTTTTAACTTATCTGCGACCGGTGCTAGTTCCTCTAATATATTCATTTCTCACTCTATCTATTCTAGTCACTCCACACATCCATCTCAACATTCTCATCTCTGCTACATGCAGTCTTCTTTCATCCATCTTCTTCAAGGCCCAACATTCCGATCCATACAGGACGACAGGTCTTATCACAGACTTATATATTTTCCCCTTTAGCTTGAGAGGCACCATAGTACAGTCTCTACATAATTTGCGATCATGTCATTTACAAGTTATCACAAATATTTATTTATTTAACTTTACTTGTACAGGTCACAAAGGTCACATGGCGTTCGTCCAACGCATAGAAGAAGGTGACGGTGACCCAGTGTATGAAACCGTGGGTCTCGTCACGTTGGAGGACGTCATCGAGGAGATGATACAAGCTGAGATTGTGGATGAAACTGATGTTATTAGTGAGTATTATGTAGCTTATGTGTACTATCATCATGAACTTCTTCATGAGAATATCGCGGTAATGCAGCTCCTTGACACCACATAGGGGGGAGACTAAAAAGAAGACAGCTATTGATTTATTCCTGTCAAATTAGACGGCATAGGGGGGAGACTAAAAAGAAGGACACCTATTAGTTTAGTCTTGTCAAATTAGACACATTTTTACTGGCCATGTTTTTAACCTTTCGACGGCCAAGCGACAGCCGGCTGTCGGGCTGCTATTGTCTTTCTATAATGTCTCAAATCAGATGTGTGTTTGAAGGTTTAATCGCGTCTAAATTATCTATGAAGTATCTTAATTTGACAGGACTAAATAACATTTTATCCTCTGTCCTTTTCTTAATGACAGGGACAGAGAAAGATGCACTGAACATAAATTAAGTTTATTTTGTGAACAAAAATCGACGCCATTGTGTATCGTTTCGTGTCATGCCATCGAAAATATCGTTAATTGTTCGGTTATTTGCAAAAATCGCTTATCCACGTTAAATTTGCGAAGCCATGGTATTTGTAATAACGCATAGAAGAGGGTGACGGCGACCCAGTGTATGAAACAGTGGGTCTCGTCACGTTGGAGGACGTCATCGAGGAGATGAAACAAGCTGAGATTGTGGATGAAACTGATGTTATTAGTGAGTATTTGTACCTTATGTTTGGCTGGAATTGGGGCAATGTATTGCTGGGCAACATTGGGAATTCTTCTGTATCTTAGTCATTCATGGTCACCGTGGTAGTAAAACATTGGTTTGTTAATGTAAAATTTAGAAGTATTAGTTTTTACCCGACTGCCGAAAGTATGATGGAAGGTAGAGGAAATGGAAATATAAAAATATTTATGTTATTTAGCGTCTATTTTTGTGATTTTGGGTGTTATGCTGTTGTAGAAACTAGAACAAAGGACATGAGGCAATTTAGTTAAAAAAAAGCGGCCAGATCTAATATTATTCCCAAGAATTTGGCCACACCTAACCATATACTACTATAAAAAACCCCGTAACTACCTTTTCTCAGGGGCGACTAAATTTCTTCGCGCGCTCACTCTTACAAAACACTAAGAAAATTACTACTAAAAAAACAGTTAAAGGGTTAATACTTTCTTTAATATATCTATGGTTAAGCCTTTACCAGGCCTGTAGTAATAAGTATGTAGTTAACAGCGTGTGTGACCTAGCGATTGCGAATATTAGGCAAGTCTTTTTTTTGGACTAACAATGTACGAAAATTGCCTGATATCTCTATTCCTGATATTGTTGGAATCCATCGTATCAGCTTACATTTTTTTTTATTACTTATGGGCTTGCTCTTGGTCCCAGACTAGCCCGAGGGCATAGACGGGGCCTACGATGGAGCGAGCTCACCCAAAAGATGCCTATGCACTCGTCTCTTGAATACATCCGGGTTATGCTTTTGGGTTCAATTTTTAGGGTTCAGTAATTTTATTAATTTTAATCTATAGTGCTAGGCAATCTGGGCTTCTCCCAGCTATAATCGCCCCATTTTGCTTATTAACCTACTTCTCTTCTGTTTCCTGCTTGAAATAGAGGAAAAAGAAAATGGTTTGTATTTTTTTTTTACTTCTCCGTTGAGGCGACCTCTATCCGAACATCTGACCTAAAACTGACATCCTACATCGCGGTATAAGAGTTTGACGCTTCGACGCAACAGTGACGTCACAAGGCTCTGGAACTTTGATTGTATTTTGTTATTAACCTCTTGACGACCAACCGACAGCCGGCTGTCGCGCTGCTGTTGTCTTTCTATTGTGTCTCGAATCACATGTGTTCGAACTATTAATTTGATCAAGCAACAAATTAGTGTCCATTTTTTTGGACGATCTAACAGACGGAGTAAACAGAATGCCATTTTTTGATGTGAAACATCTATAGCCGCACGTAAAACAAATTTCTGGCGTGGCGATGCATGCCGTGGCGACGCTCGCCACGCTTTTGTTTTGTTTCTTTTCAATCACATTACTTTTTTTGATATGCGCCTTGGCCTCACATTTTGTGGTTTTCGGGGGCACTGATGCCGAAAATGAGGTCCATTTCAGAATCCAAGATGGCGGCTATCATTTTTCAAAATTTCGGTCATGGGTATCGTTTCCGTGGTTTCGATGTGTGGATGTCGATGTTTCACATCTGCCAGGCGTCCCGTGACGGCTAACTTTTTTTTATTCCTATAATCCCAAAAAAACCTCTTATAATATAAATAATACTAAAGTGTAACAAACCCTTTCTTTCCAGGCGACAACCGCACGAAGAAACGCCTCACACGTCCAGTGAACAAGTTCCAGGACCTAGCAGCCTTCGCTGGTCATCACGAGCACCAGAGAGTCCACGTGTCACCGCAGCTGATCCTCGCTACCTTCCAGTTCTTGAATACTAGTGAGTATAAAAAGAACGCTTATGTAGAAAAAAAGATTTTTTTAATCTAGAGTAGAAGCGGTTTTAAGTGCCGTCACTTCAATAAGCGAGACGACAAAAAAAAAGTAATTAGTACGTCAGATAGATTATCAAAAAATTTTGGACACGTATTTTTTCTTTTTTCTCGTAAACGAAGAATGACGAAGATATAGTGCGTCAAACTTGCGCATGACGTCACGATCTGATACTATTTTTGCAGGACGGTG